>BMAV01012310.1:153313-168154 GCA_019973955.1 Trichonephila inaurata madagascariensis | reverse complement strand
TTAAACAAGCTTTATTTATTTGTTTCAAAACTAATGCTTTAATTTTAATCGTAATCAACTAGTATTCGAAATTCCTGTCCCGCCTATTTCAAGCAATCAGAGCTACTATTACATAATAATCACACGATTGTCACTGCCGGTATATAAAGCGAAAATCTTGTGTATCGCTCTCTTTTTCTCTCTTTGTCTTTGTGTTCGTCTTGTGGAATGTCGCTGCCACTTTTTGCTTTTGTGATTGTGTCTGATTTTGTGTTCTTATAAAATATCTGTGAAATACAACTGTGAATAAAAAGATGAACGTCCTCTCTGAAGATGTTTTCTGTGTAAATAAACGAAAAAACTAACACCGACCAACGTTACTTCACAGATATATATATATTCTCATTAATCTGTTATTCTAATATCATTCAACTGTATATAGAAAATGTTTTCATGATGTTGTGATAAATTTATTCTCTGTACTATTGCAACAATGCCAACGTTCAAGATAACTCACCCGTTTTCCACCTAAGCACAAGTATGCGGTGTATTGGGAGGGGAGAGAAATAAAAACATAAATAAACAAATTTTCTCTGAAATAATTAAATCATTCACAAACATAGTCGAATAGCATTCCAAACATGTGTAACACAAACACGTGCATTTCAAAACCTTCGGAATTATTTTACAAACAGCAGCGCAAAGAAAAATATCGCAATTCGGAAAGAAGTTTATTTACAACAGGGACATTTAACGCAACGGTTCTGCAAGACGTATATATACGGCGATAATAGATATGGAGTCGAAAGTTTTTACAGTGGAAAACAGAATTTTAACGAAGGTCTAGATTAGTCACTTTTGTTTAGCAAGAAGACTTACCAGAATCTCATCATAAAAAGTAAAATGCAGCAAAAAATCAAGAAACTAGAAGTTATTAAATGTTACTCATGCCACTCAGAATAATTTGTGTTAATTCATGCTTAGGTAAAAGAGAAATTGTGTGAAATGAATGTCGATTTTCTTTGGCATATTCAGTTAATCTAAGCAAAATTCCTTACAAAATGCAGTAACTAAAATAAAAAAGATCTTATTAGCACTAGAAATTCCGTTGGTGTCAATTTGAAACCAGAACGTGTTTTCTTAATTATCCTTTCCCCATTTTTGCGAGTAACTTCAAAAGATTGCATGACTTTTAATCATTTTCCCTGGTGATTACACATAAAAAGTTTTGTGGCTCTAGGTTAATTTGGAGTGATTTTCCAACTAAATATACTTAGAACGTCCACTGGTGTCATTTCGACACTGAGGCAATTTTTTATTATAAAAAGCTGTCGTTCAACAAAATATAGTCCACTAAATAAATACCATTAGTAAAACAAACTTTCCATAGTACTATTGCACATTTTTTTACCTTGAATACTGTGTTATTTAGTTTACAGTGGAAATGAATCAATTATTTTAAAAATGATGTGTCTAAGTGTTTCGTTACATAGTATTTACCTATATGCTCTTAAAAAAAATTTCATTCGATTTTCAAACTTAGTGCAGAGTAGACACCCTGAAACGATGGCTCTTAAAAAAGTCCAACCCGTGACGAAATTGCTAATTTGTTGCGAGAGCTTTCTGAGAATGAATTGGCTCTAGTTTAGATTACAATGAAGATATCAAATTTAATGAAAGTGACTACGAAGAATCTGAAGAAAGTGCAGAAGTAATTAATAAAAGACCAGTAAATTCTTATATATATATGTCGCTAGGGATGGCACAAAACGGATACCACTTAATAGTAATGTCTCTGGCAGATTTGCGACTCCAAATGTTTTGCGACAAAGCAGTGGTCCAACAAGCTTCGTGAAACATAATGTCAACGTCAGTTTGTTATGATACAAAAGGACTTAATATGATTCTTACATGAAATAAAAAATATTAAGCAGTCTTACAACTAGACCCTACTGGACAGTAGTCAGGTCTAGTACTAGGTCAGCAATGGTCCATACCGTAGTCCCATTTGAAAGAAAGAAAGATTATTGTACGTAATACAATGTATTCTGCAATACGATTTTCATTACCCTCCTTATTACCCAAAACTGAAGCATTTTTAAATGTTTTAAGAAACTGAATTTGAATGTATATTGTAATAGAAAGCCATCTTAACATTTAGAAGTTCTCATCGAGGAATATTTAACGGCGTATGAATAAAAATAATGAAGTTAGTCGTAGAGAAATGAATATACTACATACTAGAGCAATTCGGCAAACAATTTGACACAAAGAGTATTTCACATGCTGAGAAATAAGAGTTAAATATGTAAAATATTTAACAAAATACAAAAAAAAGTATTCCGAGTGATTCCCACGTTAAAAAAAATACTTATATACACAATTGACCTAATATAGGGAATGAGTGATAAAAATTGATGGGGGTTGCTAATACGAAATATTTTATGTTTATACTACGAACAAAATGGCGCAATTAACCAAAAAAACTGGATATCTTTATTTGGCCAGTAATGTACTCCCTGTGATGTTAATTTACAAAACAATATATTTTTTAAAAAAGTGAAGACCTAAATTAAGTTAGAAAATGTCATAAAAATTGCCGATGTTCTTTTTGCTATTTTCTTATCTTTTTACGGACTCGAATTAAGGCCTTTTAAGCTGTTTGAAAAATACGTATAATAAGTAAGCTTTAATAATTCTAACAGTAGGAAAACCAAATATTTAGTTTCGTAATTTTTTTTCAAATACGGTAGACACTAACGTTTTATGGGACTCTTTTTTATATGAAATACGGGCAATAAGACGTTAAAGAAAATTAGTAATGTCTTTTGGAATAGTCGTCTTAAACATTTTATAGATATTTTTATAGTTTTACACACCCTCGCAGTTCCAACACTGAAACGCTTAAGGCTCCCCTTATTTTGAGATTATTGAAAGCAAATTCTATTGTATAAAGAGAAATCCCGCTTTTCCCCCCTTTATAATTAGAAATGCATTCAAAAGATCGAAATAAATGAATACATTTTTATATTTAAATCATATTTTGATGGATTTCTGAAAATATTTCTATGTCAATTTGAATAACTTATTTATGGATCTTAAGGAAGATGAGGTTTTTTTTTTAAAGTATTTTCAAATATTAGTGGAAAATTTGAATTATGCTACAAAAATTACGAGAGTTATGCTATGGGGGAATGCATCTTTTTATAGACTTCTCTTATTGTCAACTGTGATATCAAACATATATCTTTAAGGTATCCGAACATTTACGAAGAACTTTTTTTTAGAATAGCATACTTAAACATTAAAAACCTTCTTAGGGATCAATACCAAGAAATATTACCAACCAATTAGAACTTCACCAACAATATTTAACGGCAGTCAGTAAAGTAATAACCTTTTGAGAATCGATTTTGAGTTTTTGATGTTTCTAAAATTTCCAAATTGGAACTTTTCTATTGATATAATATACAAGCCAATATATGAATTAGAAGTACTTTAAAAAATGATTTTTAAAAAATAATCAGCTTATGAACCACGCCTATTTTGACAGATAGAAATGCAAACGTTGTCTTTTTAAATCTGGAGTAAAGTTGCAAAGCCTCAATTTATTTTAATTTATACGCATTATATACTTGTAAAATAACTGCAATTTTAACTGTGTTAGATATGCTAAAAAATTTTGGAGCAAAATTTGGAAGCGTGGTTTTAATTTGAATGTTGTATTTAATATCTAGTGATTTTTCTTTGTCGTTGCGAGAAGCTTGTTACATGCATACAAATACACAAATTTCATGTTTAAAAACATAAAAACATTTTTATTTTTGACTTTTTTATAAATCTTTTGTACGGTTTAGAGAAAATTTTGAATTTTGAAACTTTTAGAAATTGTGTTTGCATGTAAACATACAAATTCATAATGACACCTTTCGCAATGTCGTAAAATCACATAATACCAAATCATTCCTTTTACATATTGATACATGTTTACATTATATTTATAATGTTTTAAGGCCAAATTTGATATTTGTAATGCATCGAAGCTAAAAATTCTTCACAGATTGATACATAATTTGAGAAAATTGATGCAAAGTGTAAAAAAAATATCGTTGAACAAAAACTGAAAAATAATATATATGTATTTTCTGAACATTTTAAGACTTTTTTGTTTCCTATTTTATGCTAAACAAATTAAGAAGATACTAATGTTTAATAAAATAGGACAAATACATGTTGTAATTTATTATTTTTGTGATGAAGTGCCTTTTTACATTAAAAATGCAATTTTCTCAAAATGATTGTTTTCAAACTGCGTGTACCTTTTTCACAGAATCTAAAGAATGAATTTACATGCAATTTTTACTGCACATAAATAATATGTAACTATATATAATGAAGTTAATTTTTGTGAGATTTTCCCAAAATATTCAGCTGAAAAGCAGTTATGGTAAAAAAAAAAATGGCAATGATACTTTTACGATGAATTTTTTTGAAAAACGTAAACAATATATTTGAAACATTTTAACCAGAATATAAATAAAAAAGCCTAATTAATATACAGACACAATTTGAAGTTTTTATATTTAACAGTTTCGGAGAAACAGGGATCTAAAAAAGCTTAATTGAACATTGTCGGTATAGGGGGTACCGACTATATACTTAAAACAAATTATTTACATTTTACCAAAATCGTAATTAAAAGTGAAATTTTAGTAATATTTTTGAAAAACTTCAAAGCAATTAGAGAAAAAGAAGTATAATAAACCTATAAAGCACAATAGCTCATGAGCGTCAGGGCCTACTCTGGCTATTGCAGTATAATATACTTATATAAGTAAAAATATTATTTAAACAAATTAGATGCGTTTATCTAGAGAATGTACTAAAATTTTAATCATTAAAATATAAAAATTTTACATTTTATCGAATAAAAATTATAAGAAATTGTACTTATTTCGGAGGCTGTTTTTAAAATAACAGGTCAAAACTCAAAAAATATTCATATAGAAAGGATTATTTTAATACATTCATCCTCTAGAAATTAGTACAATTATCAGGGGCAAAAGGTTTCATAGGAATACATTCATAATATTTTGAATTATCAGAACAGTTCAAATGCCTATATCTGTCAGATAAACGAGCCACTTCCAGTTTTTCTTATTTCGTGTTAGTTATTGTAACTCTGCCTTTATGTAATGTAGAAACAAACTAATATATGTTTTATAAAACCAAAAAATCAATCTATTCAATAAAATTTTAAAAAAAGAACACCAAAAATATGTGTTTCGATGGAAATGGGTTATTTCAACGTGTTTGAATACCTTAAGATGTTTTTAAGATGTATATCTCAGAGTGCAAGTCAGAAATTAAGCGAAGTTTCTTACACAAGACTCATATTGTAATCTAATACAAAAAAAATTAAAAAAAAAAAAAACCATGGCTTCCTGGAAGAGGAAATTTAGCTGAGCAATGTTACATCTACCTTGAAGAAGCAACGTCTGTGCATGCCGTGCACAGGGCAGTTTTCGAACACAGCACATTCCCACTTTATAAAATGGCCTTAGAACAACAAATTCATTTCAACATGGTTGTGTTTGTTAAATTATTTCTTATTACATTGTACAAGCACATCAAAGAAAAATTTGCAATGAATTTAAGCCATTGAAAGAGTTTGACAGAAGCTGAATTATTCAGCTCCGAGAAGGTGGATGAGTCGAAGGTTGATACTGCTAATACAATATATATTAGAAATATACATTTTCTAATCTAAGTGACACTAAATATCATAAACATTATCCATTTATACGCTTTTGAAAAATCACGGATCCACACGTAATCGGATACCTTAAGTACAAGTTTAAAAATTACCAGTGACCCTATGGGCATGTCGGCAAAATATGGGCAAATTATACACAAAATTTAATCTTTATCTTTAAATTTGTAAGGTATATAATTAAAGTCGTATTGTAGCTATACGTCAAAGTAGGTATAAAATATTTCAGTGACCAGTAATGGTTGCTATGTAATTCAAAATATTTATTGAAGATACGGGGTTTAATCCATAGGACTGGAATAACATGTTACTATGCTTGGAGACCGGCAAAGTGAGCCACAACTTAGAGGGACGATGATATTTGAATAGGGAAAGTCAGAAGAGATAGCGAACTGACAAATTCCCCAAAAGCTATGATTTATGGGGTTTTCTTGGACCTTACTGGTTTTGTGCTTCTAGATGACGAAATACAGCTTTCAATTTGCATCATGTAAGTTTTACGTCAAAGGTTACGCGAATATAAACATCTATTTTTATATTATATATAAATATATATATTATATCTAAAGGTAAGTGTGTTATGAACAGTTAAAGCATGTATAAAGAAAAAAGAAAACAGAATACAACAACAACAGAAACATATTGAATGCAATACATTGTTATTGTATGGGAGGGCAATGAAAATTATGATTGCAAATTGATTCGCAAATATAGAAAGTTTGAGAAGCATTGTTTTAAGGATCAATTTTTAAAATAATTTTAGAGAGTGCAAGAAAACTACATTCTTTTTGTGTTTCGTAAAGTACATGTTGAAATTGTATAAACTTTTTGGAGTTACAACGATTGTTTCAATGGTAAGAAGCAGGGATGTGCCATTATATTGCTTCTAATGTGTAAAAAATGCATCCATTGTTTTTTTTTTGTCATATGTAGAAAGTAAATATTTTACTAAAGAAATGAATAATCCTAAAATGAATAATTTAATTTGTAATTTTATATTCAAATAATGCGTTTTGTTCCATATAAGTTTTTCTTTCAAGTTTAATTTAGTTTCTTATATGTTAAGAATCTTGTATCTAAATTACTAATTGTGCAACTGAAATATCCATATGCTTTAAAGAATTCAAGTAAAAATGATTATATCTTCAATAATATTAATTTTTTTTCGAAACAATTATAAATTAAAACTACTTCTTTATAATAAAAAAACTATTTTACAAATTAATAACCTAAACCATGTGAATTTATTTGACATGATTTAATTTTTAACTAAGTTATAAATGTAAGACACTTTACTAGCATTACCAAATATTTCCAATCAGTTATTCAAAGAAAAATATAGAATTTCAATCTCTCAATGTTAATTATTATTAAACATCTAGTTATTTCTTTGTAATCCATTTTTTTCAAAGTTATTTCAAAAGATCATTTCAAGTCGGGTTATAAAAAAATAAAACTACAAGAAATATCTCGAGAGAGACTGTGGGAGATTAATAATGAATGCTTGAGACTTTTCCAAAAAATATTTATTTTACATACTAACTACTTTATGAAAACCTCTTCTTTTTTCTATTTCGTTTTAGATGCACTTAAGAAACCCAGTTTTAATTGGTTTTTCAATTGATTGATTTTTAAAAAGACTGGAAAAATAGTTCTTTTTGAGATAATTATATTTTAAGAGAAAAAAAACTTATGTTGAAATTTTGAAGAAAAAATATTAATATACTTCTTATAAAAAAGAACATAGATAATAAATATATACATAATCATCTTTTCGTAATGAGGGTAATTTTCTTTATTTATATTTGGCTGATCAAAATTATTCTTTATCTTTTTGATATTTTATGAATGAGATTTTCCAAAATTTTAAAAGCTTATAGGAAACTACATTAGATTTGATATATCTCATTTAACAGGAGTTTACAAAAAATATGTGAACATGATTATTTACACATAGAATACAAGTTTTTTCATAACATAATTAAAAATACTAATAAACTTAAAAAAATTCGCTTTATATAGAAAAAAAGAGCATAATAAAAGATTGTTATGAAGAATGATTTCAGGGGTAAGAAACGTTTTGCCAAAAATTAATATGTATATTCAGGAAATTTCTCCATTTTTTTTCCGACAAAATTATTTTTATGCAATGACTGTAAATTTATATCAACAAAAAGCATAATTTTCATTGCTATTGGAAATTTATGTAAAATGTTACATTTCTTAAGAAGGCAACAAAATAGTTAATACAAAATAGATAAACTAATGGATGGTGTACATTATTTCCAGTTTTCTAAGGTCCGTGTTGTTCGACTCTTAATAGGCATTGAAATATTTTTTCCGTCTCATTCATATCTGTAAAACTGGAAGCATATAGAACACCTACCAGCGCATTAAATACAAAATCAAACAATAACCTTACACACAACAATCAGTTGAGTAAAAATAAATCGGTAAAAAAATTATCCTCGCTATAGTACCAAACGAAATAAATAATTATTTCTTTCTTAAATATAAAATTTTTTCCATTGGATAGAGAAGATTCGCATCAAATTCCCTTTCGTAGACATTATCAAGAAGCTCCACAGATTGAACCGAATACAAAGTTGCATACGCTTTAATGGTGCTTTAATTTTGAATTTTAAAACAACGTGTATAAGTTATTTTATAAGTAACTTTGCACTAGAAATGCACCCTATTGGTAATAAAATCGTATTCCATGTTCTTGGACCTATAGCATCTAGGACAGTGGTGGGCAGACCATTCCAGGGTACGGGTTACTTCTAATTTTTTTAGGGTCTTACAATCCACACAGAGAAGTAGGTATGGTCATTGGGTATTAAAATCGGTTTTTTTCTTAACACTTGTTTTGGGTATTGTATCCCTCTTTTAAAATATGACGGATTACTATTCTTACTACAAAAAAACACAAGTTACACAAAACTGTCAATTTGAATACCTGAGCGATTGCTAAACCGTGAAGCTTGGATATATTCAATGAAGCAAGCAGAGAAAATACAAGAAACGATGAATCTAAACCGACGTATGTACTTAATCTGTCCGTTGTACTTTGCACCATCGCTGGACATGACGTCAACGCAGGAATCCAACCCCACGGGAGCGCCGGATGATGTCTCAATAGCCGATCCCCTGCTATTGTGGAAAAAGCTGTTCATCAACATTTATTCACCCCTTCAGTCTGTGAGTGTGGAAAAAATTCCTACGGCTGGCATTGCATCAATTGCTATTTTCCCCTACAGTGGCATTGAACGCGTTAAGCGTCATCATGCTCTTCCAATGAAATTACATGTGTCTCTACGCATTTACCGTATCATTTTCTTAAATTAACAGTGTCGCATGGATTGTGAAAAGCTGAATTTCCAGTCTAGCTGGCGCCGATGTTCCATAAATATGTTTTTTTAGTAAACGCATATTAGGTCTCAGTAAAGGCGGTCACCCCAAAATGTCTTGGTTGTTCACCGGTTGATCGCGATCGACTTAATGCCCATCCCTGATCTAGGACATATGAAATTGTATTTTGCTCTATTATCTTCATCTTGGGAATCTGAAAATCTGTTCTCATGTATGATGTTGAAATGAAGATTAATAAAAATGAGAGTAATTTCTAAATATTATGTTTTAGCGGATTGAGCAAAGCTGAGAAGAATTAACTGCACATATTAATATCAGAAAACTTTAACTGCAAATTTAATAAGAAACAATTTTAAGAAATAAGAGAATTTCATAGGGTAAACAACATATTTAGTTACACATAAATTTAAGCCAAATAAAATTTCATTTCATGCTGAATTTCAGTATATTCGCAACAAAATTTCTTACGGTGTAAACATTTGTTCATACAAATATATTGAATATAGATTAAAAAGACGAGATATATTAATTATATATTAGAAAATAAATGATGCGAAAAATTTTTAAGAACATTTAAAGATGAGTAAAATTTTCCATTTCATTTTTGGTTAAATATTTTTAATAGTTTTTTCGTTATTTATAATTTTTCTCTTTTAATCAGTTGCTTACCTTTTTATCCTACGATTTAAAATTGGGTAAGCTACAATAAATTACGATAAAATCCACTGTCTGAGTATGCACGATAAGACCGAGTTAGTGCGGGATGACAACGAAGTGAAGGTAAACAAAAGTTGTTTTTGTTAGTTAAAAATCCCGTTTTTGTCTGGCTTTTCTGAGTTTCAACCGATTATCCTCCCATAGCCAAAAGTGTATTGGTCTGAATGTTACAGGTTTCACCCAATTATTTTCCGTAATGGAATAAAAAAGAATCTAAAGTTTTTTTTTTAATCCGTGTTCTTATTCCAATAATCTGTTTAGTTAATATACGGTCCGCGTTGGCCTTTTAAATACATACAGTAAATCCACCGGAACGGGAATGACATTGTCAGCACAATCATCTTAAGCAGAGGTTCCCAAACTGTTTTGCCTTGTTGACAGACCCCTTGGCAGGATTTTCGGGGTTTGCGGTAGACCCCCAGCTGACCTAATATTATATTTTTGCATATTCATCAACTTAAATGTGTTTTTGAAAGCAGGTATAGAGCTACTTCCTTTAAAAGATTTAAATTTTTAACTGTATTGAAGTATAGTTTTTAAAACTTAAGAAAACAGATGTTAATTACTTAAATAAAAATTTAATTAATGCATAAAATATTTGAGAGACTAACAAATGCTTTTAGTGGGAAGATGAATCTGGGGATGCTATAACAAGTTTCAATACTTGACATCAATCTTATTAAGTTTAACCCTAAATATCTCCTCGGTTAATAGTGTTTAATATTTTCTTTCTTTTTTGTTTTGTTTTGGGGATTGGCAAGAACACTGTGTAACTCCTTCTTTCTCAATCGGAAAAAGATTTCAAAACTTTCTCAAGATATTCCATAATATGGAATAAATAACAGATATATCTTTTTAAAGCCAAAATTATTGAAATCCGTTTCTAAGCTTTACTTTAAAATCTTCATTAGTGCCTAATTCTTGTAACTCAACTTTTATTTTCAATGTGACCATATCAATTCATTGTCTACTGTGATATTATAATAGTCAAAACATTCTCCAACCTAGTTTCAATTTCTGAAACAAGGGCGTTTAAATGTTGAACGTAGGCTAAAACGTATTTTTCGTGGTAGATTGTCTGTGGCAATTTGAGAAGCTGAGAAAATTTTCGACGTCCATTATTATACTCATTTAGCTTAATTCTGGAAAGAAAGGCTGAAATGTGGTCCTAGTTTTAATAAAATGTGTATGCTGTCTCCTTGTAATTGCAAATTAACCTCATTCAATTTAGTAAATAAATCTGTTAAATAGAGAAGTCTGGTTTTTCCACTTGATTAAATTTCCTTTTAAAATTAAAGTCACAATCTAGTTTAATGAGAGACACTATCGTAGACCCCCACTTAAACATCATGTACCCCAAAATTATTTTTTCGCTGCCGTAGACTTTGCAGGTCGTCATAGACCCCTGGGGGTCTATATAGACCACTTTGGGAATCACTCATCCAACGAGTGCATAGTGCGAAAAACTGAATGAAATATTTAATTTACTATTAAACTCAAAATTCATTGAATTTGTTAAATAGTATATAAAAGATATTGACAAAATGTATTAGAAAGACACATATGTGTAACTTAGCAAATATCTTCTTTGTTTTAAATAAAAAGATACGTAAGGGACAACAAAAGAATTGGTTTTCCGGCAATTATCTTTAAATTGTTCTTTTACAGGGAAAGTCTTGCAATTTATCAGTTTTCTTATTAGGCAGACTTTATTGAGCTGCATAATACCTTTTAATTAATTACTCCCAGAAAACATTTTTCAAATGGAATGTTAATGAAGTTCTTCAAGAAACTGGATGCAATTATCGTTTTGAAAATTATTTTCAAAAACTGGAAATCAATATCATGGAACTATTACTCATGATAAATATTACTAATGTATTCTAGCATTTAAAAGATGAAAGGAACTCATTGGACTGATTTATCTTTTCATATATTTCCATGTAAAAATAAAATTCCCAATATTTGCAGGCATTTGTTCTCTAACTTGGTCAAAAATGATATTGAGAAGAGATCATTAAGAAAGTATGCGCTTTGATGAAAGCGAAAAATGTCGGCTTTTAAAGACAGTCGTTTAACTATTAAAATAATTAAAGCAGTGAAATAATTTGTTGTTTAAATTACTTTAACCACTTTGCAAAAGCTGTTTTCTTTTGTAACTAAATTTACGTACTTTTTATTAGAAAATACTTATTAATAAACCCGGAATCTAAGTTAAATAATTTCTTTTGTAAGTAGTTTAGCTTCTAAGGAAAATTAAATTTTTAAATATATCTCTTTGACTAAAAGTTTAAGTATCAATTATGGATTACAGGATAATGCTTTTCGTTGACAATGCCTGACGACTTAGACGTTGCAGTTATATAATATATTGACGATTTCGTATATTTCTCGAAAATGAAAATAATTTTAACGTATGAAATAGACAATTTGCAGGCATATGGATTTGTTTGTGTCATTTTTCTAGATTTATTTCGTTTGTAAAAATAATGTTATATGTCCTTATGTTGAAAATAATAAATATTTCTTAAAAAAGATGAAAGAAATTATATATATAAAAGCAAAATATTAATTCTTGACTCAAAATTTCAATCTTGAACCTTAAAATAAAAACATCAGAATTTTTAATATACAAATAAAACTGTGAACAAATAAATAAGAACTCAAGATATTTGTGCGACTAAATACAAATATCTTGTATTACTCATAAAGACTTTGAAGATTTGAGACATTTAAGTTTCAGAACTGTAAAATCTATATGTTTAATCAGGAGTGTTAGGTTTTAAACTATTTTATTACTGCATAGAAAAAATAATATCATTTTATATTTTATTTCTCACTCTTATTTTCCTCTTTACCGACTTTTCGGCTTACACACATTGAATTTTATAAAACTATATAAAAGCACATTATATTCCTTTGTAAAAAATCCCATCCTTTTACGTTTCTAAATTTAAGCTAAGCTTGTGTGTGATTTACTATTTTAAGGGAATTCTGATATTTATACTTTAATTACAAGGAACAAAGCTTTACTTAAGGAAAAACAATATTCTCCAACTCTCTTAAATACTGGATAATATCGCTAATAATTTTTATGTTAACTTCTTCCTTCAATAAAAAAAAAAAGAAATATGTGTATTGACCGAAATTTAAAGGTATTTGGACACATTGAGACTGCTAACCATTTTATGCTTAAAACGGCAATTCGGAACATCCCCCCACAAAGCCTTATAACAATTCTGTGATTTACTTAATAAGCAGAGAATACCTGGTTAATTGATAATGTATTAGAGAACTTTAAGGTATCCGACTACTTTCAGAACCGTGATTTTAAAATAGCGCATAAATGAATAATTTTCATGATATTTAGCATCACTTAGATTAGAATACATGTATAAAATTGTTTTAAGGACATTTTGAGAAAAAAAAAAATTGTTTAAATACTGGTGCCGTTGCTTGAGTTCGATTAACAGCCAGAGATGGAAATAGTACATATGTTTATCTTACAAGAAAATAAATATTTATATTTAAAATTTACACTTAAAAGTAGTAATGCGATTAAATGAAAATTACACCTTTGAAGGTGCTGCGGATTGATGGGGACAAGACCTTGCGTCTGTCCGTTGCGCTTCTGTTTTCAGAATTATCCCGGTATGGGGTTCAAAAGTTTCAGTTGGGGTAGGAAGGCGGGAAAGTATGGCGCGATCAGTTATAGTTAAATGAGGCTCAACTATGATTTTTGAAAAATTTACATTATTTTCAGAGTTACAACCCATTGAAATAATTATCGGCGTATTTTTCTTAAAATTTCTCCCCTCTGTTGCTGTAAAACATGGATAAACCCACTTCTAAGATATATATTTCAAAAATTTTAGTTGAACCTCTGTACAGAGTTCTGAGATATATACAGGCGAAATATTATTATAATAGAAGCATTTTTCACGAAAGGAGAATATTTTGAAAATGGGTCATTCTATGTTCATTTTTTTTGTCAAAATATTGTACTTAAATAATTTTTTATTGTAATACTATTCTTAAACAATTTCTCATACATTTTCTAATCTAAGTGACACTAAATATCATAAATATTATCCATTTATATGCTTTTACAAAATCACGGTTCCGAGCGTAGTCGGATACCTTAAATTTCTTTTTTAACTATCATTATATATTTAAATAATATAATTACTAAATTTCTAGTGAGTTAATTTATAAAGATGTATGTTTGTGACGTTAAATAGGTCATTAATTTACCGAATATTTTTATCATTCCATTAATTTTTTTTCATTTGATTTGTAAAACATGTTTCTTTGTTTGAAGAAATATAATGTAAAAAAAATATTTTTATTTTATAGTCTTTTTAAGTATTTTTTTTTTCTTTTTATTTAAAAATTAATTTTTAAAATATGATGCTTATAGCACGTTATTATAAACTAAAGTGTATTAATTTATTATTCATTCTCAGTAAGGGAATGTTTATGTATCAATTCAAAATTCATTAATATCAGTTAAATATTCTAATATTCAAAATTAGTTTCAGCATTAATCCAAAAAAAATAAGTTTATTTGCTAAAGACACATACACTCATCCTGCAAAAAAGGCCTTTGAATAATTTACGTTATCAGCATACATAATTGCTCATTAAATCAGTTTTAACACATGGAATATATCTTTATACTACTCTCATTATGGAAAATTATGGCATTCCTTCATAGATAAATATATCATCTACAATTTACATAACAGTCATAATAGTTAATGTACTGCTCAAACACTGATTGATCACCTGTTGCCATAGATTGAAAACTATACACATTAATCTCTAGATGTCAGATGTAATATATATCCGAGTGTCATGAGTGCTAATGAGACAAGCTTATTATAAATGAGAGTTAGATTTAAAGCCTTGATAGTATCATCAACTATTTTACGGACATTAATCTATTTACTATTTTAGATCAGTTATGGGTACTTAAGTAATCCTTCAAATAAAAAGGC
>BMAV01012310.1:132404-145571 GCA_019973955.1 Trichonephila inaurata madagascariensis | reverse complement strand
CTAATTAGTAATAAATAGTTCTTCAGATAGAATATTTGAAAAGAACATTAGATTAAAACAGTTTCTATCATCTATAAATTTTAAAAAAATAATCAAGCGAAAGCTTTTCAACGTAATGATTAATGTTCTTTTAAGCCATTATTTAAAATTCTTTTCTTTTGTTTCAAAAGTCTAAGGTTTTATGAAACGTAATATTAATTTTTCGAGTTCCAAAAAATCATAATTACATGTTAATAATAATAGATTTGGATAGACTAATTAGACGATTGTAAGGCATTCTGAAACAGATAGAAATTTGGTATTAATTAGCAACATTCAAAGAAAAAAATTATACTAATGCAAATGAAAAACAATCGTTGAGTTATTTAAAAGTAGCTTGTATTTCGAAGATATTGTTTCACAGATTTCAAAACTTAACAAAACTAACCAAGTAATTAATGATCTCTAATTATTTTCAACAAAGAGAAAAGTATAAATTGAAACAAAGCATGGATTCCTATTACAGATCAAATTTGACTTTTTGTCAAACAATTCTATCAAAAGAGTTTGTCCATTTCCTTCAGATTGCACTATTTAATTGAAAGGAATAGAAACGTTTTGTGTACAAGTATGATTTTATAAAAAAAGGCACTGTTTATTAATTATTCTCATCCTAATAAAAATATTTTTAATACATTTATTTTTTAAAAAAAAAATGTCTTTGTTTAAAACAGTTTTGTTGAAACGTTTTGCTTCCGTGTATTCTTTTGTTCTAAGACCTTACATTTATTTTCCCCTTTTTGTTAAATTATTAACTTAAAATACATGAAGATAGATCAATGACTTAAATTTTCCATTTTTAAAGCGTACATATTTTGTAATGAACGTTAAATGTATGCAAAAAGATTATAGATTTGTACTCTAATAAATTGCACCTAAACATGTTTATCCGATTTTATATCGGCCGTGACAGCCTAGTGGTCACTCGTGACCGGAGAGTCATGAGTTCGAGACCAGTACCACCATAGATCTACTATTCAGAGAGATCCAATGTACGTTAAATATGTTGAGGCTCAAACGTCTTCCCTTTGGTATAATAGGGAAGTTAGGGGAGGCCAGCTCAGGTGTCGTTCTCAACGCTTGACCATGGTTCAAAATTTCGAGGTCCGTCGCCAAAAGGCCAAGAGTAGCTGAATTGGGTGACATTAATACGAATATTCATTCACCCAATAACCCTGTTTCAATCAATATTAGCTTTAACTCTTTATCTACCGCATTATGATTTACTGCAGTTATTACCATGCAATATGTTTTTTTTAATCATTAGATTGAAAATTAAGGAATATGCATAAAAAAAACTCAAATTTTAAAAAAATTAACCCTTTAGTGCTAGCTAATTAATTAAAGATAATTAACTTTAAAATTAATTATATACACTGTTCATTTAAAATTAATAGTCAAATCGTTTTCTAAGGTCTTCATTTACATACAAAAAAATATCACACTTACTTTTTGACATTAACTGTTTTTTCGGAACAAAAATAACCATCTTCGCAATCCGCTGAAAACGCCATCAGCTGAAAACGCAATTTTCTGCTCTAAAAGTATTCGTCTTCTCCACTCAAATAATCATCATAGAACCCGTGCTGCCATATATCTTGGAAGAGTGAATTTAAAAGAATATTTCTGCTAAGTATCTCTCGTCAGAGTATTCGTAAAAATGGTTATTCTAATGTAATTTTAAATTACTTATAAGTACCGTGGATAAAGGTTTAAAGGTCATTATCACAATCATTACTTCACCTAAATAATGAGTATTATTATAATTGACCCTAAACGTATTCCAAACTGGAAAAAATAAATATTTAATTTAAAGTTAAAAATGTGTTTTCCAGAAAATGAGAAACTCACTTCCTTTCCCAAACTTTAGAAACTAAATTCAGTGGTGCAACAGCCCATGAGAGCCAAGGCCTACTTTACATATCTCCGTATACGTGACCTTGGGTGCTGAGAAGCATGAGCACCTCAGGTGATCAGTCTGACACGAACCTCCAGTGTTGTTTCCAATCAAGCTTGGTGCTTATGTATCGACCCACTGAAGGGATGAAAGGCTAAGTCGCGATCGTGCTGTTCCTGGGATTTGAACTTCGGCCCTATGGCGTGTAAGCGTGAAACACTATCACTCAGCCACCTGGGTTCATCTTTCCCAAATTAAGATCAGAATACATTGAGAAAGATTCATTTTGCTTCATAAAAATACACGAAAATTATTCCCTGGTTTCAAGCTATTCCAGAAAATAATGATGTAGAAATTTTATCTTCCACTATAACAGAATCTTTATTCCCTCTAAAACATCAACTACTGTGAACATTTAAAATTCAAAATATTTAATTCAGCTAAAAGAATAAAAAGTAAAATTGAGAAAATGAAATAGTGCAAAATAAAATGTAGTCGTATTGCATCAAATATGAAATACATTTCTTTGAATATGTAAGAAAAAAGAAGAATTTTCTTTTAATTTGTTGTTTTAGTTTTAGGGTTAGTATCTTGTGATGTATTTTTAATTCTAATATTTTGCTTGGAACTAACAATGCCATCAGCTCAATGCGCTAAATTGTTAAACAAATTTTACTCATACATGTTTATCATTTTTTTTTTTTATAAATTTCTAATCTTAGCTAAAACACAATTAAAAAAAGGTATATAAGTTAAAGGATTAGACTTAAGAATACAATTTATTTTAAGAAAAAATTAGGTCACAAAGACTGCTAATTATTGCTTAATCGTAAAAATAATTTTTAAAGGATGCAAAACATTCATACAAAAATAAGTAAATATCTTTCAATATGGGCACGATGATTTTCCTTGAACTCTTCTTATTTATTTTTTAAATAAGCTGAAAATCATGTATTGTCCATATAAAAGATTATAACACAGAAATAGAAGTTACAAAACCGTCGAAACCAGATTATTCCAGCCGTTTCATTTACAGGTTCTGTAAGTCAACTAGAAATATATATCATGAAAGTAGACAAATGTTTACAGAGAGCGTTGTCTCTATCACTATTTATGGAGTAGATGGTGAATTTCAATTTGGTACTCGAATGAAAGTGTCAGTGTGTAACCAATTTATAGATGCAATATATATTGTCAAGACGTTTTAGTTAAATCATTGGGTTTATTTTTTTCTTCTTGTATTTTAGATACCTTGTATATCTCAGCATTTACCTCAAAAGTGATATAGTTAAGTAAAAAAGTTCAGTTTTTTTTTAATCTATAAATTTTACCCATAGAATCAAATGATTTTCTAATTTTTTGAAAATAAACTCGAATAAGAATTTTACGTGTTTTCTAGGAAATAATTCAGTTAAATTATTCAGTGGGCAATTGCCAGTAATTACTTTGTTAAATTTCTAATATACTAGCAAATGAAACATTAATAGTTTTTTCCCATCGTGCTCATTCGAGTATAATAAAAATAAACAGCAAATACTTTCTCAGGAAAGATTTCCTAACTTTCACAGTTCCCAATACTCTTATTTATTTATTTATTTATTTTTTGAATTCCTCTCTACTATTAGTTCACACTCTCTATATTTATATATTTCTCTTGTTCTAAAATTCAATCGTTAATAAAATACATTTTAAAACACTCAAATATGCTGAAATTTTATATACACGATTATTTTGAATGACAATGCAGTAATTTATAATTAATAAAAATTAGTTAATTATACATAAAACTAATTATTCAAAGAATTACAAATGTAGCCAATTAAGCATCATTTTTGGCGACTTGATTTAAAACTTGAAAAGTTTCTTTTCTCACATTTGAAAGCGCTCATTTGAGCTGAAATTTACTATACACTACTGCTCTGGGTGACAATACGATAATTTAATTATAATTAATAGACTGAAACTAATTATTTAAAGAATTATAGATGCAGCCCCGTTGGCTTCACTTTTACCAACTTGGGTCAAAACTTTAAAAAAAAAAAATTTTTTTCTCACGTTTCAAAGCATTTAGTTGATTTGAAATCTTATATACACGATTGTTCTGGATGACAATCCGATACTTTAATGATAATTAATAAAAACTAATTGTCACTTAATGTTATCATATATATATATACATAATAATATTAATTGTAATTATTTAATAAAAAGTAAATAAATAAAAAAATTGTTGATCTAACAATAAGTAGAAATTGACTTAATTTATTTTCTTTATTACTTTTTTAGTATAAGGCTTCACTTTTCCACGTTTACTCACCATTTGAAACTTCATATATATATATATATATATATATATAAATATTAGATGCTGAAAAGTATTTCTAAATTCATTTGGAAATTCATTAAATTATAGCTTGAAGCTGAAATTCTAAGAACTTGCTGATGGGTAAACAAATCTGTTACGTAGAATTCTTTTTCTTTCATTGAAAAGACATATTATTCCGCGTAAACATACTTATCACAAAAATATAAACATGAAACGATATTCATTATATATATGGCAGAAATGAGGAGTTTCTACTCCAAGGGAAAACTTACTAGACTGAAAAATAAGAATCTTATTCCTCATATGTTCCTTGGATAAACAAACATAAAATAAATAGATTTCCGTTATCAATATGGAATTTCGTAATTAATTGGTATGATTTTCGTCCAAGCAAAATGTAAAATGACTAAATAGCTTTTGTAAATGCCCATAAGGCTTGAATGCTGTTCAAAGGGATTTTTCTTAGATACAATATTTTCAAACACGCTTTTTAAATTGCATTCTTGAATAAAACATTATAACTTTCGAATACCCATATTAGCTGAATCGGAAGAAGGCGTGAAAGCGTTTCATATTAGAATTTTAGGGAATGATTTTTTTTTGTTTCTTTATAAAATTAATGTTATATGTAGTTGAATATTTTTAATTAGCATCTTATTAACTTTTTTGTAGAAGTCTAATAATTTATTATTTGGTTTTTTTTGCAAAAAGCACTTAATTTACTTGAATTTTAAGATATCGATATTTATATCTTAATCATAAGTACAAGGTTTTTCTAAAAATAAATTACAAGAAAAAGTAGTCGAATATCTGTAAAATACATTTTGTGCCATTTTTACACTAATTAGAATCTTATTTTCAAAAATATGTGTCGTTAAAATGAGGAAATGTTTCTGAAAGTATTTGGTAGCTGTATTAATTTCGATAAAGAACTAGCTAATAGTTCCCTTATATATTAATTACTGTATTATTATTCCGTACCCAGTAAAGAGGAATTATAAAGAAAACAGTCAAACTATGTAGAATTTTAAAAATGTTTTAAAACCCGTTTATTTTACTGGTTTATTTATTTTTTGTTTAATAATCTTAAATATATTCATTTTTTATTATAGTTCTATCTTCTTTATACATCTGAGGGCCAAGAGATTGTGATACTACACTGAACATTGTATCTCTTATGTTCCTTTAATTTTCCTTTCAATCCTATTTAAAATATTTTTTTAAGAAGTATAAAATACTGTAAGAGTTAAGTTTTAGGAAATTGCACTAATGTATAACACCAAACTGATAAAAAAGAATTTGTCTGGAATGTTCTGTAATACTTTATCAATTTTTATTATATTTATATTTTTCACTTTTTAAAAATAATTTCTTGAATGAAAGGAACTTCTATAGATATCCCAAGTACAGGGTTAGAGAAATCAAACTTCCGCTACTCAGAGTGGCCTGGAGTCCGTTCTACTTGTCGGAAGAAAAAAAAAATATTTGGACAGCAGACATTTTAGATGATACGCTGGAGGTACATGAAATATAAAAAAATAGCTTAAAAATGGCCAATAGATGGCGCTGTGGGTCAGCACATTCCAGCAAAATATGTTAATATCACCACAATAAAAAGAAGATGTTGTTTTTTCCACAATCAGATAAGCATTGCAAAATGCCGACGTAGCCTGAGAGTGAATTTCTTGTGAAGCTATACGACCGCAATAGTGAGAGCGGAAGTTTAATTTTGCCAACCCTGTACTTAGATATCTGTGGTTTGTAACGTCTTCAAAACACAATTTTTCATAAAATTATAAATTTAAGTTATGAGTAACTCCAAGTGCTTATCTAGTAGTGTGTGTGTGTTTAGAATTATTTTTAAAAGTTTATTTAGTTAGTAAGAACGACATTTCTCAATTTGTTTTTCTTCTAATGTGACCACTGATTTCTTTTTCTACCACTGAAGACCTAGTACAATCCCCAGGAGCTGGTATCACTTTTTAGTGTGGAGCCATATAGGTGACACAAATTACCGCTAGTAATTGTGACTCCAAGTTTCCTCCCCAGAGGGAAGAACCTGAGCTCTGAAGATGCAAATTTTGTTCTAGGAATTTAATTTTGCTAAGAGCATCCAAGTCAAAGAGGCACTCAAAGGATTTTTACATGCCGCACAATCATACGACATGGAGGCCAATGATTTTCTGCATCATGAAAATCTACCAACCTGGGCCTCGGTCTAACTCACAACCTTAGGTGCAGACGGACAGCGACAAACCAACCACAACACCCAGCCGGTACCCATTTCTCAACATTCTTCTCAGAAATATTTAACCATTAAATTCCAAAGTTACATTCAAGTCACTTGCAATGCCATTTTCCAGAAAATATAACATAAAATGAATACAAGTTTCTACTGCTGACAATTCAGCATGAAATGCAATGAAGAAAGCATTTTAGAAACGCGACATTTCCACGATGATCTCGAGAAGACATGTAAATGAATAGAATTACAATATCCATGCATATTATTTATACTAGTTGCACCACCTGCTTAATAAAAGCTAAATTTTAGACTGTTTTAAAGTATTGAAATTGTTATGCTTTTTATTAGTTTTCTGAGGGAGACACTTTAATGTGTTTTGTCAAAGTACACGTAAACTACCCAAATACGGTTTGAGCAAAACAAAGAAAATATTGTGGCATTTAAAACTGTAGAATATCCTTTTCAGAAATGGTAGTGGTGTCTTTTTGTCAAGTAACAATAACTCCAATGCGAATTGATTGGTATTTATGGAGCGAATTGACCAATAGGAAGGATTGCTACAGCTTTTGATACTACTGACATTGAAAAAGACATATATTTTATATCTGATGATAAAGGTCTACATTAAATTATACAAAGCCCTAAAACAAGAATTATTGTCTACAGCTTAGCATTCAAATTTGGCAAGACATCCATCTTTGAGATCATCTTTGACTATGCGTTATAAGTGCAAGCTGCTGAAGTGCAGCGTTGAACACCAAAAACCGAACGAGGTATTTTCTGTCAAATGATGACTTTGCCCACACCCCGATAGTTGTATTAGTCCATGACAGTATCACGATGAATAATTACATGAATCTTGAATAATGCATTAGCAACGCGATCTTCGATTATGCAGAACCTGGTGCTATGATTTAGGACTTTATTTATTTGCAATCCACAATAAATTACCGTGCATATGCAACGGTCGCCATTACGTCTCAAAATTCAAGAGCTTAATAGAGACGTAAGACAACAAACTCAAGAACTTTTAACTTTCACATTCATCACGATTCATCCAACAATACGATACCGAGAAATATTTGTAAAAACTGAATTTCACAATTTACAATAACGATTACAGTTTCACATTCCTTAAGAATCATTAGCTTTAAATTTAAAAACCATATTCAAAATTTAATGCACTGTAAAAAATATGCAATTTTGGTTAGAATTTTACATTGACATTATTCTAAAATTATATTTAAAACTAATCTATCAAGAATTAATAGTTCTACTTTTTTGTATGTAGCTTTAATTAAGCTTTAATAGTTATATAATTACTTACTTTATTATTTGCATGGCCTAATAAGGGAATTGTTTCAGTAATTAAAACTCTCACAATGATGTTAAAGCTATGTTATTTCCTTACACTGTAGCTCTTCGAAACGTCAAAAAATACTTTCTTAATATCAGGATCAAATTGGAAATTTTTATGTTAGAGGAACGCATAAAAATACATTAAAAAGATAATTGAACATTAGCTCCATCATTGGGAGGGCTCAAAAAAATCTTCAGCCAAAGATTATTGAGTAACATTACGTCTCGCACAAAATGAAAACAAAGTATTCAGATATTTGTTGCGACGATAATTCCCATGAGATCTTTTGTCCATTAAATGGCACTAAGTTCTTGGAATAAAAGCAACAAATCTTATTTCGAATTAATCCAACTCTGATAGATGTTTTGATAGTTTATTGTCTTTCTTGAGAATAAGAATCCCCGTTACTTCCTGCTTTCTGAATGGTAAGTATAGATAATTTCGTTATATATATATATATTACTCTTATTTTTTTTTAAAAGCAATTCTCCCTTATAAAAGAAATTTATAAAACTACTCAGAATAAAAATGTACATATTTACGTTAAACAAAGTAAAAGAATCAAAGAAAATCAAAAAATTTGGTATAAAATGGATACTTTCCTTTTTGTTTTAGTTAAGCTTTTATAATTACTGTAAGCATGCATTTTAAATTTTAGTTTTTTGAGGGTAAACAAAAAGTGTATAAATGTTCTTGAAATGTTTTACAACTACCTGTTATAGAATAAAGGTTATTAATCGTTGCCAAACGGTTCAGTTGAAGTAAAAATTAATAATATCTAAAATAATGAGAAATCAGCGTCATATGGAAAGACAAAGCAGACCTTCAAACCGAAACTGCACCGAAAACCCCTAAAATAAACGTTATTTTGGAGGAACGCAGACCAGAACTGAACCTATGCTTTAAATGAATAACGAAATGAAAATATTAGAATTTTTCTTGAGTGCATAAACCTCATGTTAGGTTTAAAGTTATTACTTCTAACTTTAAAAATTTTCTTACAAGTGATGTTAAATTATAAAAGTCATAAATTTAATAAAATAAAACCTTTTTTTTTACTTAAGGAGAATACGATTTTAAATTTGTTCTTACAGCTAGAATATTGATTGATTGCTTGTTTAAGTCTTATATACTTTAAAAAGAAGGAGCTACAATTAATATGCGCTAAACATACAAAAAATTAATTACACAATCCAATTGAAAATTCAGAAAATAACATTGGATTTATTATTTTATTATTAACATTATATTATACAGCTAAAGAAATGGAATAAGATAAACGAATATTGTATAATTGTTTATTACTGGCAGTATAGAATCAAAAGATTACCAAGCATTTTTTTTTTGTTAACCTTGTGAGATTTAACTTTAAGTATGACTGGTTTTCTATAAATACATAAAAATCCCTTTCCTGTGTTACATATTTTTTCATACGATACTAAATGTTGTAAAACAATCTATAAATAAATTTTCAAAGGAAATATTTACCTGAAAATCATTAAGAATAATTAAATAATTTCAATAAATATAAAAAATAAATTTTCAAATTATAATTGATAAAACTCAGACATATTACTACTTAAAGAAGCAAAAAATAAACTCAACATTAGTGGCGCAAAAGCCCATGAGGGCCAGGGCCTACTGTGTCCATCCCAGCATACGTGACCATTGGGCGCTGAGGAGCGATGCAATAAATAAAATAATTTAGTATATTACTTCTAATAACGTGTACAAATTTATTCCTAAGGTTTTTATTGAATAGGAGTGACCTACTAATGAGATCCTTAGGGCTAATGTTGCAATAGAAGCATATTAGCACGCTAGTGTATTAATATGTTAAATCTTTCTTTATAAAACTGTTCGCATTTATGTTGAGAAGAAAAGGAAGGCACGGTATTTTAGACATTTTAAGACATGTTTTGAATAGGTCTAAAAATTAATAAATTGTTGCTTTGTGCAATCCCGAGCACATCAGCTTTATTATTTATATTTTGATTTCCCTCTATATTTCCTGTAATATGACCTCACGTATCATCCAGACTTCATTGTATACAGAATTACTTATTGAACTTATTACTCGTACATTAAAGCAGAAATTCTCTGTTATTTAGCTTATGTACACCTTAGAACAACTTTCACTGGTAGAAGATACATATTCTCTCTACCAACGTAATTTTCCATCACTCACCTAGTACGTCGCATTACATATATACGTTTGTCTTACTGTACTTAATTCTGATCGATGTCCTGATTGGTCCTTCAGCTCATACTACTTGCTAATTCCCGAGCAATGACTGGGGTAGCCTAATGGTTAAGATCAAAGAGCCATGGCCAGTGAGTCAAGCCTAGTCCTGCGGAAGACACACCGTGTAGAGGGGGTCGATGTACAAATCTGTCGAGGTTCAAAACTCCTTCCCTTTGCATAGCGTGGAAGTTCAGAGAAGGTGTTGCCAGCTCATGTGACCTTCTGGTCACATGATTAGGGTTCAAATTATGAACTCCGTCGCCAATGGCCCTCGTGTTGTTTTATAGAGTCGCGTTCATAAACTCTTGCTACATTCTGCTGATTCCCATGAAAGGCTAATTTTTTAGCCTCGTCTTTATTTTTTGCAATCGTTTATAGTAAGCAAAAATATTGTCAGTTACAAGACTCTACCTTAAATTTTATAATACAAAAGAATGAAAAGTGAAGCTTGGTAGTTGATGTTGTTTCACTTTGATTTATTATTTATTGAAAAAGAAAAGCATATAACCTCTTTTCTGTCCTCATATGTTGACATATGTTGCTATACGTGATCGTAAAACATTTCAGTTAATGAGTGAAACTAATTCAGCTTCTATGACGAATGATTTTTTTGAGTTTTTAAGATAATTAATATGTATCCTTAAAATTTTTTTTAATTTACATGTTCTGTTTGAATTCCGAGAAAAAAAAATTTCGAATCATCCTAATGTATAATAAGATGCACCTAAACGTATTTACGGGGAGAATCGCTGAAAGTGTTTTTTCTCCTGCATAAAATTACGTTGCGCATTTCACATTTTGAATGTCTTCACTTTAGTGTAGATTTTTCCCTCTGCAAACTAGCTTTGTATAAATTGATATATCTATACTCGGTACAGATATATATTCTACTGATATTAGACCATTGGCTCAAAGTTTTTATGAAATAAAATAAAAAACATATTCAAATGGCTGAAAGCAAAAATACACTTTTTGAAAAGAACAAAACGCATTTATTCAAGCACAAAAAAGGCTCCCTTACTATTTTACATAATGCACAAAAAGAAGAATATGGCTAAAATAAGTAAGCATCAGGGATTTAAATTTATTTGGGCCTTGGGGAAGAGTAATATGCAGCTTCACTTGAGGCGAGGACACGCGAGGGCTGAAGATTCTTCTCCTTTTTCTTGCTTCCTTCCTGCCTCTCCCGCTCATTTTATTGAATGTAAAAGTGTCTCTTTGAGTCAACTATATATTGTGAAGTAGGATGCCAGTATCTCTCTTTTGCCGCGGGATCTTTTAGATTTGTGGTAGGTTTTCATGCATCCATGGAGATGAGTACTAGAAAATAATATAAATTTATCTTTTTTTAAAAAAAAATTCTTACATAAAACCATTACTTTTTCAATTCCTAAAATAAATACTATATGTAACGGCTTCATAAACTCAATACAATTTAAAAATAAATCAAAACTAAATATATTAGCCATTGCTGGTTCGTCTCGATGATTAAAAAGGTTTTAAAAATAAAGTAAGATGATTTGGTCTTAACAATTCCACAAATAAAAATATGTCTTAGGGCTTATCAAATAACATACATATACATATACACACATATATGTATATATATATATATATATGTGTGTGTGTGTGTGTGTATGTGTAATAATTCCCTCTCTAACATACTTTTAATTAACTCTTTTTAATGATCCATTATTAATCTTTCATTCTTATGTTTAAAAAAAAACATTGTAATCTTAATCGTAATCAGCTAAACCGAAATCCCTATCCCGCGCATTTTAGCCAATCAGAACTACTGCTACGTAATAGTCACACGCTTTTGCACTTTTGGTATATAAGCAAAAATCTGATGTAATCGTGCTCTTTCTTTGCTTGCCTCCATTATGTAAGAATGTGAATATTTGCAGCTTTCTTTGCCTTTGTGTTGTCTCCAAAATGCCGCTGTCTATTCCATGTGAAAATGTAACATAATTGTGCTTTAATCTGCTGATGTGTGCTCATAATAAAGGAGGTAAAGCTATTCTGAAGACGTCATTACTAACTCAAGAATGATATATATATAATCACATACACCGGCCCACACTACTACAATATACAACATATATATGCCTGGTGTTCCATCCACGTGCGATAGCTATAGGCCTAATTTCTCAACATGGCTCTGTTCTTTCTATTACGTCAAAAATGTTTGCTGTACGGGGAAGGTGGATAAGTAAAGCATTGCTTAACGTTAGATTCGGTGGCCTATTTCATCAACAGCTTTAGAAATCATAATAGGTCTCCATTCTAGCCCAAATACTATTTTAGTATATTCAATTTAATAGCTCTACACCTCTGTTTCTTGTTTTGTCTGTTTTTATATCCAATTTTAGTTCAATATTCTTTTGTACCATTTATTTTTTGGATATGTTTCTTAAAACTCAATTTCTTTCTTTTTTAGCCTTGTACGATATATAATTTTGTCTCTTATTAATTTATTTTATTTTATAATGCAATATATGAGGTAAAATGAAAATCTTTCGAGAGGTTTGGGGAAGAGAAATAGGGGTAGGCCCACCCCTAGGTGTTCTTGTATGACGACATGGCTGAGAACAAAATGAAACTCGTATTTTAGACCCTTGCCACTATGATTTTCATGAGCCTCGATCTCATATCTTCGATTGCGAAACAACAGTATTTAGCACTAAATATGAAGTGTACCAGTGGTAGTGGATGAATACAATATATGTTTAACAGTTTTATATATTTCTAGTATTTTAAACTAACGTTAGAGCATAAAGGGTTAAAATATATATTTATTTGGTGAAGTAAGACTAATATTTAGATAAAATTAAACTTGCGGTTACTTTAATAACCATTTAATTTATATTTAAAGCTCACCTATATAAAAATAGAAAAAAATAGTGTTTAGACACGAAGAAAAGTGAATATTCGCTATTAATAAAAATAAATTCCTCCAAATTTCATTTTATAATATTCAGTAGCTGTCAGAAAGTGAATGGCGTCTTAGAAAATGATAAGAAAATTTTTCCGAAAATTTATTTAAATGCATGCC
>BMAV01012310.1:65825-120451 GCA_019973955.1 Trichonephila inaurata madagascariensis | reverse complement strand
TGGAAGTTCTGCAGGCATAGTGTGTATGCAGAACAACAGATATCTCTGTGATGGCTGGTAGTAGTGCAGCGAGAGCTGTGAAATCAGTCAGTTGGTGAGTGTCGTGTGAGGTGGAAGTAACCCGTGTTGAGCAGCGCGCTTACATCAAAATAGCCATTCTCCGGGAGAAAAATGCGGTGGAATGTCACAGTGAATTAGTGGAAGCCCTTGGGAATAATGCCCTATCATACCGTACCGTAGCACGGTGGGTAGGAAAGTTTCAACAAGGATGTGTGTCAATCAGTGATGAGAAACGTGGTGCGGCAAATGCTGAAGCTGATGATATTCAGCGCCTCCCACATCGTTGTAGTGACAATAGAAGGGGACTACATTGAGGGTCTTTAGGCCCAGGTTTGTCATGTCAACTGTTTGTGTACTGCAGCGTTTCTCAAACTGTGGAGCGCGGCCCCTTTGGAGGCGTGATCTCTCTACGAGGGGGGCGCGAGCATATTAAAAAGTCGAAAACAAAAGGTTATTTAAAGAATTATGAATTTACTGAAAGTAAATGAACAAAAAACTTTCTGATAATATAAAATATAAAATACATACTTAGACTGATATAATACACTTATAAATGTTTCAGTACTGTACAATGTATATTTTATTATTAATTTAACAACACTGAGTGAAGAACATGTTTGATAAGTATCAGTGACCCCCATGGGCTTGTATTAAAACTACTCTTGATAATTTGTACGGTTTATAATTAATTTCTTAACTGCCGATTATAAGTTACGCAATTCACTCCACAATGCCCCCGTTTTCTACGTAGACGAATTTATTTTGATATTTTCTTGAGGGGGTGGAGAAAAGAAATAATTAAGAAAATCCTCTGAAATAAGTAAATCCTTCGAAAACACTTTCAAGGCCCCTTTAATTGCATTCTAAAGCCTTCGGAATAATTTTATGGATAGCACTCAACAGAAAAGATCGTACTTCGGAAAGACGTATATATACGTCCCGAAAATTAATGCTTTGGCTGAACGAGACATTTATATATGTCTGTGGCACATAAGAGGTTAAAGTCGTATTGTAGCTTTAGTGTCAAAATGTAGTATTTTTGAACTGAATACATTGCTATTGCATGGAGGGGGGCGCGATGAAAATGGTGATTGAATATTGGGTCGAGTACATTGAAAGTTTGAGAAGCTCTAGTGTACTGTGTTGTCATTTTTTGCACAATGAAGGCCATATTGCCCTGTATACTACCGTAAGTAATTAGTGTGTTACGATATTTCAGTGCTATTCATTGTCCACAAATGCAGTTAACACTTTGTACTTTCGTCTGTATATGTTACATTCTCCAACCGGACTGGTATCTTCAAGAAAAAAGAAATATCTGCCATGACTTTTGCCCCAACCCTCGTATATATGTGCCATATTTCAAGTTAGAAGCAATCTTATTTTTAAAAATGGTCTTTATTCAGCAAGCCATCTACATGTTCTGTCGCTGAGAGGAAAACGACGCTAAAGTGAAGTCTAAGTGTTTTTATCACTTATGCCAGATGTGACGTATCTCTTAATTTATGAGTTGTACTTGAAAGTTAATATTGACGTAGATAATATAAAAATAATGATCTGGGATTAGAAGTGTCTTGAAGTTGGACAATCTGTTTCGGAGAAATAATTGGGTGATTAATTTAATACTTGATGATGTAATGGAAACTAAAAGTTAAATGTGTGGGTTACTGAGTGGGGGCAAATTATTATGAACACTTGGCTCTTATACGGAGATTGGTCATAATTTCAAGCTAATGCTGTCAGAGAGCGAAACAATTATTAAAAAGGAATACAAAAATATTGAGGCATCAGTTCCACTGAATTTCTCTCAATAAAAAAAGAGGGAGATGTAATTTAATTGAGTTTGACCACGGTATAATTGTAGGTGCTCCAAGCGTCGGAACCAGTATCAAAAAAACAGCTGCACTTGTAAAATGTTGGAGGGCAGCAGTTGTTAATGTTTACAGAGAGTGGATTACCAAAAAGAAAACAATTGGATCCCATCAGCAGACTTATGGACGTCACTGATTACTGAATACTCTCATGCAAAGGAGAATTGCGAAAGTTACTCAGTGCAACAGAAGAGCAACTGTGCTTCAAATTGTCTAAAGTTTTAATCAAGGAACAACTGCAAACGTATCTGAATAAAACGTTTACAGCCCATTAAGCCGCAAAAATCATGGTAGCCAATGATCTATTTAAAAGCCTTTACTTTTGGCCTTAAATAAGAATAGACGTTAGCAATTCACAAAGGACCAGAAGAATTGGATAGTAGGCATCTCTCTGGTAGAAGGTCACGTGATCCGATAAATCGCATTTACAATTACGCCATGCGGATTGCAGAGGTCAAATACGGAGAAACCAAACTAAAAAGTGTCTCTTCCTCTAGCATTCTCACAACTCTTATAGCTAGAGGAGGCATACCATGGTTCATTTTATTCGTAAGGAATATAATTTGAATTTCCATAGACAGCTTAAGTGTTAACTCAGAACAGGTGCATAATTTTATATTAATGGTCTACTCTGCCGGAGAGGGGAACTTTCAGCAGGACCAGGCTCTCTGTCTTATGGCTGGCATTATCCACATACGGTTTGAAGCACATGACCTTTCCTTGATTACCTCTAAAGACTTTAACTTCCTTTCTTTGCCTGAAAAATCACCATATTTCAATCTAATGGAGAATATGATATAGAATGGAGTACTACAGTGTTTCTCGAATTTTCAATATTCACTACCAAATATTCAATCATCATTTTCATCGCGCTCCCCTCCATACAATAACAATGTATTGCATTCAATAATACTATATTTTGACACTAAAGCTGCAATACGACCTTAACTTCTTATGTGCCTCTGAAGTATATAAACATCTTACTCAGCCAAAGTATTAATTTCCTTAGCGTATATATACATCTTTCCAAAGTACGATATTTTCTGGGCGTATATATACGTCATTCCAAAGTACGATATTTTCTGTGCTCCGCTTACCATAAAGTTATTTCGAAGGATTTGAAATGCAATAAAAAGCTCTTGACAGTGTTTGTGAAGGATTTACTTATTTCAGAGTATTTGCTTATTTATTCGTTTTCTCCTCCCCCTCTCACCCCAAAAAACATCAAAATACGCTTATGTAAGTGAAAAATGTGGCATTGGGCAGCGAGTTGCCTGACTTTTAATCGGAGGAATTCATTATAAAACGTACAAATTATTAAGAATAATTGTTAATGCAAGTCCATGGGGTCACTGGTAATTATCAAACTTGTTCTTAACTTAGTATTCTTAAATGAACAATAAAATGCATTGCATAGTACTCTGACTTCTTTATAAGTATATTTTATAAGTGTATAAGTGTATTTTATATTTTATTATATTAGAAAGTATTTTGTTTGTTTACTTTCAGTAAATTTTAAATTTTTTAAATAATCTTTTTTTTTCAAATTTTTAATATCCTCGAGCCTTCCTTTGTAGAGTTAGCATGCCCCCAAGGGGGGCGTGCCCCACAGTTTGAGAAGTTCTGGAGTACTAGACAGCTGGATTCCGTACTATCTAATCTGTAGGCATTGGAAAGTATAATGCATCGGATATGGCCTCAGATTCCTCATGCCACTACCAACATCTCATGGAGTCCATGCCCAAAAAAATCCTTGAAGTATTAATGGCAGAAAGGGTACTTTATTGCATTGAATGGGTGGTCATAATAACTTAGCCACTCAATGTATGGTAGCAATTAGATTAATACAAGACAAATACACAAACTTACAATTAATGAAATTAAAGCATTGTTTTATAATTATACCATGAAAATTATAGAAACTCTTATATAAGTAGTGATAAAACAGATCTCTTAAATGTAATTATATTAATTTCACTAAAACGCAATCATTAATTTATTACTGATAACTGAACAATTATTTGAAAGCAGGAAAAATCGATGGGTATATGTTCAAATGTAGAAAGTTTATTTTTATAGTTTTCGGAAAACATTCTGCGAGATACATTATACAGGAATATTTGCTGCCAGACAGACAAACTTGCAGCATGTGTAAGAAGTACAGAGTCGATTTGGAATCATATAGGAAAGTAGGGTCATAAATGCCTTAGTTGCAAGCTATGGTGCAAAGAAGCAGAAAAAAATAACAGAAACAACAACAAATTAATAGTACCGAGAATATTTGATTGAAACGCTGCACTATAACATGTGCTCAAAATTAGGACCCTAAGTCGTTTGGCAAGCCTATCAGTAGTACTGTATGGAATTCCTTACGTTCTGGAGGACTCTTGGCATGCCACATATCATCTCGGAAGCTGCAGATATTCGAGCTTGAACTGAAGGAACGTGCGTATAGTACACCACACACTTTATGTGGCCCCAGAAGAAGTCCATATACACTTTCGAACACCTTTTGTAATACAACCTCTCAATACAATATTTTCTGACACATTTATCCGTTACTCTTTCTGTTCTTTTTCTCTCTGTGTTTTGACACCATATCTCGCAACTATGGCATTGGCAATTCTGCATTCCTATGTTATCCCAAGTCCTTTTCTGTACTCCCTACACATCCTGCAAATTTGTCGGTCTGTTAGCGAATTACCATGTATATGAACTTTGTTGCAAAGTTGTATGTGTGTTACCCATTTCATAGGTTTTGAAACCATCGTACTTTTATTGATTATAAAACAAAGTTCTATTTAATATTAATTATGCACCTCATGAATTAAGTTTGTTTCGTACGGTTTGAAAGTGATTTGAGCATATCCTATGTCGTAATTTGTCCTATATATGTGCGGTGAGGGAATCTTAATGTCGCACAGTTCACGGTTCACAAGGGTTTTGGTGACGGACCTCGTAATTTTGGACCCTGGTCAAAAGACGAGGATATAAAACCTGTACTGGCACCCCCTCTCCTAGCTACAACACCACACCAACGTGAGGATGTTTGAGCTATCGACAGATTTAATGTACATCGCTCCCCTACACGGCGGGTCTTTAGTGGTACTGGGCTCGAACTCACATGACATGTCAGCCACAATCCGATACCTTGATCACTAGGCTACCACGGCCACCATTATATGTGCGATATCTTATGATAAATATAAATATTGTTAATAGTAAATAAATTAATGCGGGGAAACTGAAATTATGTATATTAATACAAAGATAATATTTCTTTTCATTCTTAGTAAACAATAAATGTAGAAAATAAAAGTACGCTCTACAAATGTGCATTGGTAAAAAAATATAATAGTTTTATATGACACAGAATAACTCAATAGTTGAGTGGTAGTGTATTGCGCTTCTACATAACAGGTCCGGGGCTCAAATTCCGAGCTGGGAAAGGTCGGCTCAGCCTTTCAGCCCTTCCGTCGGCCGATAAATGAGTACCAAGCTTCTACTTTGGAACCGAACACTGGGGGTTTCACTTCAAACTGGACACACTTGATCGAAACATCTGCAGATGCAACTAAGGTCACGTAAACTAAGATAGGCACCCTAGACCTTGACCCTTATGGACTGTTCCGACACTGAGTTCAGTTTAGATCTGTTGTATATGCCCCAGAATATTGAAGAAAAACATTTTTTTTTTCATATTTTCCATTTGTTTATCTCTAGAGAAAATTTTTCCCTTGAATAGAAGCAAGATGTTGGCGTATCTTTAAGGATTAATGTATTCGAACACGTTCGGAGTACTTTTTGACAAAATAACATATTTAAACATTATAAATGCTTTTTTAGGACTCAATACCAATAAATACTAATATTTAACCAACAATTTTTAAAATAAATTGCTTAAATTTCACAAAAATCACAATTATATTTTAAATTGTAGCAATATTTTTGTAAAACTTCAAAGCAATTAGAGAAAAAAATAATAAACTTATATTAGTAAAAGTATTACGCAAACAAATTAGATACATTTATCTAGAGAATGTACTAAAATTTTTATATTTTATTAAAATTTGAAAATTTTAGTGTTGATTGATTAAACATTATAAGAAAAGTCACATTCTTTATGAGACCATTATTTAAATAAAAGGCCCTAACTCAAAAAGTATTCCTACAATTAGAAATAGCTTAGTACATTCTCTAGAAAATAGCATAAATATCATGTTGAAAAAGTTTTATAGTAATACATTTGTAATGTTTTGACTTATCAGACTCGCCATGATAGAGTTTCGACAATTTAAATGCCCAATTCTGCTAGATCAAAGACCCACTTCCGGTTTTTTCTAACTTTATAAAATTGATTGTAGCTTGGCCTCTTCGTAGAGTAGAATCAAAACAAATTTTTTTTGTAAAGTCAAAAGATACCTCTACTCAATTAAATAAAAAACAAAATTATCTGTCTTGACTGAATTTGGTCATTTTCAACGTGTTCGGATACCAAGTGGAAATATTTTATGTACTAAATATTTGAAGAAAATTCGTACTTAAGAAAAGTATTCATATAATTATTTCAAAAATCTTCAAATTTTAGAAAATATTTGCCTCCTATAGTACCTCCTACATCTACTTAATTTACTTAACGTAAAATAGTATTCTTAATGGAAAATTTGAATCATTTGAAAAAAAAACTAGTTATACACATGGCAAATAGAAGCTACTATCTTTATGATTTTAGTGAATAAATTACCTTTCGTTTTTAACTAGAACTCATGCTGTTACTCTATACATCGATTCTTAGAGTGAAACAATCCAAGTATGAAGAAGGTTAAATCAATGCAAAAAAATGGCTCTTCATGGATAGTAATTAAAGGATTTTTAGGATATTTCTTTAGTTAATCCCTCTATTATATTTCAGCCTGTATCAAAACTACTGGAATTTTAATTCGAATGATGGTGAAAAGGAATTTCGTTAATTACACTTCACGCCATCTTTCTTAACTTCAAATTACAAAATACATAAAATATGACTAAATACGGCATAAACCTGTATTGCTAGTTCCCATTACAAAAGTAAAATATCGTAATACATGTGCGTTGATTACCATATAATGTAAAAAAGAGGAGTGAATGTTTTAAGTAAACACTCAATGTTGAAAAAATATTATATTAATCAGTAATTATTAAGTGCATCCATCTTTTAAAGTAAAATCATTGAATTAACCCAGAAGAGGTCGCATGAGGCACAGAGTCACCCATTGATGAATAGGCACTAAAATGTATTTGGCCTTCTATCTCTCTTTTTTGGGAATAGCAAACGTCTTTTACAATTTTAAGCTACTCGGGATGACTGAGATCCCCTCATAATCACTTTTGTTACAAAAATTCCCCCCTATGAATGACTTAATGGTTTGATTTCTGTATTTTATGACTCAATATGGTTTATAAATGTAAATGACCAGAATTTACTGGTCTGGAATTTCTATCGGATAAATTTGAAACTGATGAAGCAAGAGAAGAACTTGATTAAATAATGGATATTAATCCCGATAGCGAAAGTGAATTTGAGAAAAGTGATGATCATGAACTGTTTGAATCGAAAAGGAAGATTTTCAAATGCTACCTAAAGAAGTTAATCTAAAAAGGTATAAAGCCACGAATGTACAAGACACATAGCTCCCTGCCAAAAAGACACAAGCAAGAGAAATTTTACCATGCTATTTCTTGATCATCTAAGGACAATAAAACTACAATAACTTGAATAAAATATGATAGTTTTGCCTGAAAATATCATTCCTGTAATGTTAGGTAAAAGTCCCTGTGATTTACGTCATTTAGTAAAGTCACGCACATTTGAAACTTTTCATTTCAGTTTAACTGGATTTTTTTCTCAAATAATCAATGAAAAATTGAAAAGTCCTTAAAAGTAAGTGAATGTATTTTCTCTTGAGTAAATTATTCACTCGATTTACGATTTTTTTTTCGTGTTTAATAAGAATACTATAAGAGAAGGGGCCGTGGGTAACTTATTGGTTAGAGTATTGGACTCCAGATCGGTGAGCCTGGGTTCGATGCTCGATGTCACCAAATACCCTCCGAATGTACACGGAATACTTGCTCATTAAATCAGTGGGTCCGATAGTCTTGTGGGTAGTTGCAGCAGAATCCACAGATGCAGGGGGCTGGAGAATATATTTCCCTCCGCTCCAGTTCCGTGCGTAAATTGAGGAGATACGTGGTGTCGCCATCTATCAGGCAGATGCCCAACCTATCTCAGGCTCTGGGAACTTACAGTCCTTCCATTCGGGAAGGGCACGACAACTACAATTATGAGAAAAGGATTAATATGACTTCTTCACCCCACACTACCACTAAAGTTATTATCGAGTGTGAGATTTCTTCAAAGTTAATGATGGATTTATAAAATGTTAAAATAGCTAATTAAGTATGCAATGGCTGTAGTAGCCAAGTGGTCATCGTTAAAAAATTGCATCCGGCAGTGTTTCTGCCGTGTGGTGAGTTCGAGACCTCGTTTAGAGCAGCCTAAATACCCGCTGTGTTGAGGGGCTCATGCCCGTTCAATCTGTCTTTGATTTCGGCCCTTACATTGGTATAGGGGGAAAGTTTGGGCAACTCAAATGCCGTTTTCTTCACGTTACCGAGGTCGTTCTGGGTTCACTTTGAAACAGCGCTCAACAGTAAAAGCATTTCTTTTCAAGTCCATGCGATTTTATGTCGAATGACTCTTGATCCTACCCAAATGCGTTTGATGATGCGTAACTTGGAGGACAGTTTGCTTAATGGTCTAAGTTACTTCCGTTTTCATACGGTGAGTCACTTATCGATTGTCATTAAAGTTACTGATGTTCCGGTTGCAAGTTGGATGGTTCATAAATACGCTTATGGGGCTTAGTGCCGATCGGACTATCACACTGTCATCTCATTGTTCCGCCATTCGCGATAGACCACCACGTCCTTCGCTATGACTTACCCATTCGTGCCAACATTGTTGACTCAACCCAAATACCGAGTGAGCCTGAGATTTAAACATCCTGATTCCTCTAGTCCATATTCGCGTCCTACTTTTGATAGAGGAAAAACTGTTTAAAAGTTTCGCTGATCCATCTGGGTCGCATTGGTATTGTTAAGATAGATATAAAAAACTACTTTCACATGAATATCATGTATTAAAAATGGAATGTCCTCCTTTTGAACATTATCCGGATGTTCCGTTTCAACATATTGGACCATTAGCTAATGAGATATTGATGGTCAATTATTTTCATATTGTATAGTAAAGTATGTGCCACGCATTTTCATTTTATTCGAGTAATTCCATCTTATGGTGGGTTTCTTTTTATGTTGTATAGTGTATTTTTCAATGTATATTTTTATTTAAAAATAATCATACTTAACAAGTTATCAATTTATTAATCATTTTAACGAATACTTGTTAAAATTTACAATTTACACTACAAATGTTTGTGTTCTTGGTTTCAAATGACATTAGGTAGCATATTTTATGATCACTATATATATATATATAAAATTTATCTTTTCTCCAAAGTTATTCTTTAATATTGTATATATCAATTTAATGTGAATTAAAAAAACATGTCTTTTGCGATCTATAATAAAATTATTTTTTTCTAATAAATGTATACAAAACATAGTTTGAAAATCTTATGCAAAAGATAAAGCATTGCATGTAAAAGAACCACTTTATACCTATGTTAAATCGTTATTAATGTTACTTCTTTGATCTTCTTTATGTCAAATTATATTCTAATTATATGCAGAATTTTTGACAGGAACAAGTCAAATTAAATATACCTACAGCATGAGAAAGAAACTGACAAAATATGTTCTGTCTTCTAAGAGTCTCATATATAAAAATATTGTGGCTATTTACACAACGTGATATTTATTTCAATTTGTTCATGAAAAAACCCATCATACTCCATTTTCAGACATTAAATATTTGTTCATTTCTTTTTTTTTTCTCACAGCCGAAACTAAAATAAATAACATTATTAATCGAAAGAAAATAGACATATCCCACTTATTTTGAGAAGGCAAAAATAAAAGTAATCAATGTCTATCTTAAATCAAAATTACGTGTAAATAATAATAATAAATATTAGCTTTTTGACGGAATGCCTTATTACAAATGTAAATAGATTTTCATCATTCATCAGTTCCATTTTAACATTGAAAAACATCTAAAAAGGAGAAAATAATAATCTTGAAAGAGAAATCCAAGTCGCGGAATATTTATCAATGGAATATTAAATTACGTCTTTCTACAAACTGGAATAAGAATGCAAGATAAAATATTCTTTCTTCCATTGAATATAAAATGTATGAAGAATATTGTTAAAATTGAGGTTTATTCAAACCTTGATTACTACAAAAAAATGGGTTTTTTTTCATTCATTTTCGTACTTTTTTTGCTCTAAATCAAATTAACTTTCCAATTTTCCAATTTGAGTATTTTTCAAAAGTAGTGGTACTGAAAATGATTTTGAAAGTGAATGTTGATTATTAAAATTGGTTTCTTATATGTTGAATTAATGCATAGCTTTACATTTAGTGCTGAAGTTTAAAAAACATGTGTTTATTCAGTTGTAAGTTTGCAGTAGTATATTGTGTTTAGAGAAATTACTTTTTTTACATGTAGCAGGTATAAATTGGTAGTGAAAGAAACGTTATCAAAGAAATGGTTTTCAGTTGAAAATATTATTTTCTCTGGAATAAAAAGGAATTGAGTTTAACGTGAAATCGCCTTAGACCAGTGCTTCTCAAAGTTTCAATGTTCGTGACCCGATGTTTAATCCTAATTTTTATCGCCCCCCCTCATACAATAACAACGTATTTAATTCAATAATACTACCCTTTGATGCTTAAAATACGATACGACTTTAACCTCTTAAGTGCCACCGGCGTATATAAACGTCTCACTCAGCCAAAACATTAATTTTCTTTGACGTATATATACGTCTTTCCGAAGTACGATCTTTTCTGTGCACTGCTATCCATAAAATTTTAGAATGCAATAAAAGGGCCTTAACAATGTTTTGTGAAGGATTTACTTATTTCAGATTAATTACTCCCCCCTCCTCCAATATATCTTATACGCGTGAAAACGTGTGGAAAACTTGGCATTGGGATGCTAATAGCGTAACAATTTTATTTAGCAGTTAAATGATTTATAATAAACCGTACAAATTATCAAGATAAGAGTTTTATATATATTTTTTGTATGGCAATCCCATGGGGTCACTGGTAATTTTATTAAACGTTCTTAACTTAGTACTGTTAAATTAATTATAAAATACATTGTGTAGCAATGATACATCTATAAGTGTGATATATCAGAGTAATGTGTATTTCATTTTTATTATGTTAGAATGTATTTTGTTTGTTTACTTTCAGTAAATTAATTTTTCTTTCAAGTAATTTTCTGTTTTCGACTTTTCAATATGCTCGCACCACCCTCGTAAAGTTAACATGCCCCACAGTTTGAGAAACGCTGACAGTGCTTCTCAAACTTTCAATTCTGGCGCCCCCATTTTCAATCACAATTTTATCGCCCCCTCCCCTTATACATTAATAATGTACTGAAAGCAATAATAATGCACTTTGACGCTAAAGCTACAATACGCGATCTTAATTATAAACCATACAAGTTAATAACATAAGCATTAAGTTTTGTATGTTATATTTTTAAGAAAAAAAAAAAAAAAAAATAAGTAATAGGATAATTATTATGTTATTTTTCGTTTCTCTAATTTTTAAATTGAACATATTGCAAAATGTGGTGGCTGCTTAGAAGAGAAAATATAGATATCAGCTAAATATAGAAAAAGAACTCAGAGGGGCAATTTCTAATCACAAGTATTCCTTATAAAAACTTTGCTTTGCAAGACAAGCCCATGGAAATCCTTATTTCTTATTAAAAACTTGTTCTTAATTTAGTATTAATTAATTAGTTATAAGATACTCTGTGCAGCACACTTATACATTAAAAGTATACCGGCTGAAGTGCCCGCTCTTTGCACGAGTTCATTAATAAGAAAATAAAACATTACTGATATAATAGCTGAATTGTAAGAAGAGTAAAGCTAAGTGTGCGACAATGTTTACAAAAATGTAAAATGATTTTTTTTAAAATTATTGCTCAAATTATAATTAGTTTTAAGCGAATTGTAATTTTAAGCCTCACAGAATTAGCATTTAGAATTGTTGTTAAATAATGAACAATAATATAAAATTCCGATGAAGAATAATTGTGTTCTATTTTCTTTAATTATAGGGAAAATTTCAACATGTTTTTACCCGAGAGCAAGCGCGCACTCGATACGGTCGAGCGGGGTTATTGAGTAAACCCCAATCCTTTTTTTTATAATTATTTTATTGTACACGATACAAACCGTGATTCCAATGAATAATTTAATTAAGAGAAAGTAAACTTACCTACTTTCAAGGACTTTTCAATTTTTCTTTGGTAAAAAATAAACAGTTTTGCCAGAATTAACGATTTCATGATATGTGTGTCCCGCGCGACCACATCCGGTTAAAAAGTGTATAAAAAGTGTATTTCATATGTTTATAATATGTATGTTACTGCTAAAAATATTGTGTAAAACGTTTTTCGTTATGCTTTATATGTTTGAGAATACTCATAAAAATAAGTCTTGGCCAAGTAATCCTTCAAAATACTCTCCGTGGTTTTCTGAATATCATAAATTCTTTTGCATGGAAAAAAGCGCAACCGAGAAGTACATTACTTACAACTTCTCTAAATGAGAAACAAACACATAAGAGAGGGGTCATAACTATCTATATCAATAACTTAGAAGGTCAAACAGATTATCATCAAAAACAGATTACACCTATAAAGTACAGTATTTCAAAAATAATCACAGTGATGAATTTTTTATGTTCCTAAATTTTTTCGATTCTGGGTCTGGGATTTCTTTTTTCTCTGAAAGAGTAGTATGTTAGATTTAAAAAGAAAAAAACGTAATCACAAAAATCTCTCATCATGTTATTACAGCAAATCAAATAAAAGTATTTTTATTTGGTTATGGGATCAAAGATAGCTAATTAAGTATTGAAGAAGTTTTTATTTTTGAGTGAGATGACTTAATATCGCCTATGAATTATATCAGAGTAAAGGTGCATTTTTTATTATGTCTGAAAGTATTTCGTTTTAATTCATTCCAGTAACTTAATTATTTTTTAAATCTTTTATTTTCAATATGCTCGAGCCCCCCTCGTAAGGTTATCGTGCCCTCCCCAAGGCGGCGCGCCCCACAGTTTGAGGAACACTGGTATAATAAGTATAATTATGAAAAAAAAAAATGATTGGGGTTACTCCGTCACTCTGAGCTACCACTAACGTTATTATCGAGTGCGCGCTATCTACCAGTTTAGACACTTTGAAGTTACTCAAGGACTTCCGTTCTATCAATTAGCTTTTCTTTCCCCCAATCAGTTTACATTTACTTTATTCAATAATGTACTTTAATCCCCCAAACATGCCTTTTTATTAATATACCTTCTAACAATCTTTATTTCGTACGAATTTGTAAAATAGTGTTCGCGATGTTCGCGCGAATACAGGATTTCTCTCTATATTACTAATTTGTTTCAAGCATTTCAAATATTCGGCAACATTCTAAATCGTTCAGTGTATATGTGGCATCCAGGTGTATATAAAACGAATAAATCAGTATGTCTTTATTGAGTTATTACTACTACTATATATACTAGAAAATTTCTGATACTGCTTATGGAAAAACCTATTTTAATATTTTTATGTATTGCCCAGTTGGGTAGCCAAAACATTTTATTCACATATACTCATTGAACACTTAAGTATTTAGTTATATATGTAGATATATATTATGAAAAAAAAACTCCTTCAATTTAAGAAAAGTATATTATTTGTTTAACCTTGTTTCGTCCTTCTTTTTATCTAGCTGTTAAAAGAAAGTTTAATTGTCTGAACATTAAATTGTCATTAAATTTCATAAGAAATGTTTCACAAACATGTTTCCTTCTTCATACTTTATAGAAAGATTTGATGCAAATAAAACTTTCAAATGTATCACGTAGAAAATATTTTTTGAATAAGCTGAGAGTTAAAGCCACGCTAAAATGAAACATTAAAATATGGCGTATTCTCTCTGTACAAATAATTTCTAAAAAGAAATTAAGATCACCTACTTGGGTTTATTAATGCTACAAATAATTAAAGCCCGATGCTTTATTTAATCTTTGTAGTTTCACAAAAAAAATTTAAATCTGTGAAATTTAACAATTAAGAAGTCTCAGGGGTGTTAAATTTTTCTGGAGGTCTGAAAATATAAACAATTTTCAAAATTAAATTAAATAATTCGAATCTTTTACACATTATTTATAAAAGAATGGGGCTTCAGAAAAGTATAAAATTTTTAAAATATAATCATACTTTTAAAAATCATAAGCATATGAAAATTCTATGATAAATATTAAGTATTTTTTGCGTTGCGCACGCTATTTTCTAAAATAGTAGCTTTAATTACTAGCTATAAGTTGAATAATAAAGTTAAATGTATTCTCATTACACTGTAGCTAATTTTATATAAATAGAATAATAACTTACATATTTTAATAAATAAAAAATATACATTTTTTAAAAATATTTAAAAAATTGCAATGTTTTACAAATATTTTGAAATACAAAAGACATATAATACTAAAATTAGGCACGGCTTAAAGAGTATGATGCATTTTATAATTCTATAAATTTTTATACATCAGAGGCTACTATTTTAGAAAATAGCGTGCGCAACACAAAAAATACTTAATATTTATCATAGAATTTTCATATGCTTATGATTTTTAAAATTATGATTATATTTTAAACATTTTATACTTTTCTGAAGCCCCATTCTTTTATAAATAATGTGTAAAAGATTCGAATCATTAAATTTAATTTTAAATGAATTATACCTGTTTGAAAATTGTTTATATTTTCAGACCTCTAGAAAAATTTAACACCCCTGAGACCCCTTAATTCAATTTATGTTTTAGTTGATTATTGAATAACCGAACTTCATATAATTTCCCTTTAATTAAAATTTTCAATTTCCCATCCTAAAAAATAATGAAACTAGAAATTGAAAGATTTACTAATTACAATTTTTTTTAACCAAAAGCAATTTCCTGAAAATGTTTACTTAAGTAGATAATTAAACCACTTAGTAAACTAATTAGACAGGTTAAACAGAGTCTCATAGATTAATATTCACTTTCAGTTCTCGTTAATTATGTTTCTAATTGTTGAAAGATAAGTTTTTCAGTATTTTTGACTGCATGGTGTTTTACTTACAAGCATTTTTTACCAAATAAAAGGACATTATTTTTCAACGCCAATTTTTATTCAATTTATTTATAAATATTACAAAATGAGTATTAACTTGTTTACATAGCAGTGCTTTAGCTTTATTGTAAGAATTTGCTACAGTGGGTTTCAACCATCTTCAGTAAGAACATGCATAGAAATTACATGCACATAAGGTTGCATTTCCATAACAATAAAAGTACGTGAAACACAAAATTGCAGGTCCTAATCATCTGAAATTCCATTTATAAGAAAATGACGCTGGCTTAATTTGGAATACTGAGTAGCGGAAGCCAATTTAAGAAAACCGTCGTAAAATCGATCCGTCACCGTCAGCAACAAACTGATTAATTTCTTTTGTGTCCCCGGAACAAAGTTCACATCTGTCTGAAACTTTCCGTAAAACAGATTAGACATAATTGCTTTCACCAGCGACTTGGGTAATATTTGCCTTTACTTCCGCTATTTCAATCTCGGTGATTGGAAACTATTTAACTGCCTAATAAGGAGCAACTTTTGGATGTGTTTTATTCTGTAGTTTCTTTCTTTGTGCTCTTAGCACGGCAATGTTATGCAAAGGAGAAGATTCTTTGTCGGAAGAACTTGTAGCTCAAAGATGTATAAATAAGCTCGAGACAAAAGAAGGCTTGTGTTGAACAGATTTAAGCATAAACTGTGAATACGTTAATTTCCAGAGGGAAATTTTAATGAAAATTTGAGGATTAGATGGTTCGATAATTTAGGAGTTTAATCTCTTTTATTCACTCAGGACCTCTAGGAAAAAGCTAAATTAATTAAAAGAGTTATTGAATACTGTTTTCAAAATCTAATTCCAAGTATTAGTAATAAAAATGTTACCGAGATCATAATAGAGTAATATTATTACTGCATGGAATTATATAATGTAGTAAAAACAAATTTGCAATTTCATCAGAGCTTAGAGATTTTTCTAATTGATATCGCTTCAGGGTATCCTCTCTGCACTAAGGTAGCCTAGTTGTGTGTGTGTTAAGGCGGTCCGGCCTATGTATTTTCGATTTTCACTTTTTTATATTTTCTAAAGGCTTAAATATTTATGCTTAAAATGATATATGATATGAAGAAATTCGATAATTAGAAGTATTTTTATTTATTTTTTAAATGAAGTTACTCCTTGACGCGCATCAAATGATCTCTGCTAGAAGCATCTGTATTTCCCCTTGCATAAGTTCTTGATGAGCGCGAATCCATATCATCGGTCTAATTATCAGATTGCGTAACTCCATCTGGGATGCTAATTTGATACAGTAGGGCTAGGTGCCAAATTGTTGTTTATGTTCGCCAAGATAGATGATAATATTACAATATGGTTTACTTTGATATTTTTATCGTGCGATAATGTGGCTGCTATGGGGTTAACGTATATTAGTGTTAGCTTTTTTTTTTTTTTTCAAGGGATCTCTACTCAGCAAAAGTAACAAATTGTTACAAATTTTGTGTAATGAACGCTTAAAATAGTGTAAATAATTTATATCTGGAAGTGTAATACATTAATATCACTTTCTGTTGTATTTATTTTATGTTAAAATCTTGCCACCACCTCTCCCTTCGAAATCTAGTTTTATTATGAAATAAAAAAAAGTAGTGATTACACTGATCGAGGAATAAATTAAAAGCGGAGCGCGCACTGAGGCATGGCGTAGACAAAACAAAACGATTAAGGAATCGCGCCAAAAAGCGTTTGGCGCGTTGCACTCCTATATCAAATCAGTAACACCGGTGGAGTTACGCAGTCTGATAGTTAGGCCGATGATATGATGTTCAAGTGGTAAAATTAGAGTGTATTGGGCATATCCGAAAGTGTATGGGTACACGTGTTTCGTACCTTGAAATGCGAAACAGAGAAGAAAAAAGTTAAATGATAGAAAATGCCTAAGTGGTTGTAACCGACTCACCGATATTTTAATGTCAACAATTCAAAGATATTAAAATATGACTATTAGAAATAATTTCAATGATCTATACAGCATGAAAACTGCTATTTGGGCTGTTTATTTTCCTCTTATGTCTTCAAACGAGAGCCCTCAATATGGACTGTGTCCTGCGGGTATAAATGCCTGGTGTAAGCTTCAAAAGATAGAAGCTGAATGTTACGAAATGTACTATGATCATAAACACATGCACACGTGATATATACCATAATGAATTGAATGAAGCCAATTTTTAGAGATCTAGGTTATCCTATGTTATTAACAAAATTTATTAACAGTGATTTATTAACAGTGATTTTATTAACAGTGATTTAAAGGCTTACATTTATGAAATTAAAAACTTTAAAATTATGTGTAAATATGGCTTTTGCACAGTTTAATATGAGTCATGTAGCAACATTAATGATCTTTAAACATTGTGATATTGATCCAAAGTACAACTGTGTGGCATGCTTCAAAAAAGTAAATACACGTAGGATTCGTGTAGCCCAGCGAAAGCATCTTAAGATCCCCAAAACCAGGCAAAATTGTTAAAAAAAAATGAAAAAAAAAAAAGAAAATTTGCAGAGTGTTTTGTATTAGCAGAGAGTTAAAAAAATGCTGCATATACTTCTGGAATTAAATTTTCATTGACCATACTTATAACATGTTTACATATTTTAATGCATGGAATTAGACATATCTAGCAAACAGTTTTAGATATGATTTTTTTAAACTAAATTTTAGGGGAAAAAATTGGATAACTTTTTTAAAAATTTATAATTGGCTTAATTTTTAACAATAAGACAAAGCAGTTCGTTAAAGTGTTAATTATAGTACACATAACCTACTGTAAAAACTTTATTCATGAGAAGTAGGTAGTTTCTGAGAAAAAGGCACATAAACTTACGCAATTTAACATGGATTCCTATGGACGTGCCGGACCCTCTTAAGGAAACCGACTCGTGGCGTGTCAGGTGTTCGCTCCTACCCCAATGCAGACCCCCCCCCCGTAGAGAAGCAATGCACGTTGAATCTGTAGAGAGCTCAAAAGTAATTTCGTTGGTGTGTTGTGGTAGTTAGGAGAGGGGGAGCACTTGACCATGGTTCAAAATTACAAGGTCCGTTGTCAAAAACTCTCGAGTAGCTAAGTAGTGCGACGTTAATATTTACTCACTCACACTGACTCGATCTGCACTAATTTCAAAAATCATAGGAATTTTTTTTTACGAGCAGATAAGCAAATACTACGTAACGAAACACTTAGTCACAACAATTTTAGTATAAATAATTCATTTCCACTGGGAATTCAATAATACTGCATTCAATGTAAAAAAAAAAATTGTGTGATAAGACTTTGGGAATTTTTTTTCCTCTGATACCTACTTAGTGAACTATATTTTTTTGAACGACAGTTTTTTATTATGATAAATTGCCTTAGTATCGAAATGACACCAGCGGACGTTCTAGGTATATTTAGTTGTAAAATCACTCCTGTTTAACGTAAAACTACAACACATTTTCTGTGTAATCACCAGAGAATATAATTAACAGTCACGAAAAATTTTCAAATACCCTTCAAAAATACTGAAAGGAGAAAAAAGTAAATAGGCCCCGGTGTCCAATTGACACCGACGTAAGTTCTAATGTTAAGCATTAATAAAAATTGGAATGGTGGAATTACGAAAATATATAAGATAAATTTGGCAGGAGAAATGGCTTTAATTTTAATAAGCTGTATAAAAAATTAAAATTCTAATTTATTTTTTATTATAATTTTAATTTTAATGTTAATAAAAAAAAATCATTGTTCATAAAGAATAAAAATATCGAGCAATGGAGTGATAAAGGGGAGTACAGTACCAAACAGTATCGATAATTAAAATATTTAATACACATATAATTCCGTAAAGTTCAGAAAGGAAGTACAATGTATTACAATTTAATTTCTTTATTACAAAATTAGAAATGGAAAACAGGATATACACCGGTTAAATCAAAATAAGGGTGACCAATTTTAAAAGCGTATAACTATTTATGATGAATCTCTACCGTTTTACTACTGTTTTTTTTTTTTTTTTTTTTTTTTTTGAAAAATGGAACATTTAAATTACCAATCTAATCATTTTTATTAGTGAGAGTAAATTGTAGCGCTGAGATTAGATCCTCAAACTCGGTACGAAATTTTACAGCTTTTGAAGGATTGTTGTTCAAATTCTGCAAATAACAAAGCATTTAAAAACCAAAAAAAGACATTTTTCTATTGTATTCCTATCTAGACTTCAAAAAGAAATAAAATTTGGCTGGCAATCAAAAGCTCCAGGGAAAAAATGGGAATGAAAGGCAGTCCATAATGAAAGAGAAAAAAAGAAGTTGAAAAGAATTATCACTGTAGAAAATTCTTTGCCTCCAAAACTTATGGCAAAAAAACTAGAGATATAGTAATCGGCAATTTATCGTAAGATAAAGAAAATTGGCTATAAAAAATTAAATTTTCCAGCCTGTCATCAAAAGTCTGTTAAGACGTAGAAGAACGAAGAAAACGTTCTTGACAACTGCATTTAATGTTACGCAAAGGAAAATGCAAAGCATGGATAGATTCTGATGAAGAATAGTTTCATCTGACATTCACAACTGACAAAACGAATATTTAATATATATTTCAAGCAAAAAAAGTCGCAAAGACGCAGCTCTTTTTGAAAGATGCAATTTGGCCGCCAGGTGTTATGGTATGGACGAAAATGTCCTCTCAGGGTTTAACAAGGCCATTTTTTGTAGAACCAAACTTTAAAATTGATGCTAAATACTATCAGAATAAAGTTATGAAACACTTGATCAAAAAAGATAAACTTCTTTATCTTCAAGGACATTTATTTTTCTCTAAGATTCTGCACTAAGTCATATTATAAAATCAACTATAAAATGGCTGAAACATTAAAAAAAAATTCTGCCTCCTGTGCTAGTCTGTGTTCCTTGTGATTAATATTATGGTGATACTTAAAAAATAATTCAATACACGTAAAGAGAGAACATTCCAAGGGCTTCAAAAAGCAATTTAAGAGAGATTTGGAAAAATACCCCCAAAAAATGATGGAAAATACTCTTTTAGCTTAATGAAAACGCTTAAGGTATCCGACTACATTCGGAATCGTGATTTTGCAAAAGGGCATAAATGGATAATTTTCATAAAATTTAGTGTCACGTAGATTAAAATGCATGTATACAATTGTTTTATAAGGACATTTTGAGAAAAAAATTTACTTAAATACAATATTTTGGAAAAAAATTAACTTAGAATAATTTTTTTTCAAAATGTTCTCCTTTTGAGAAAAATGCTTTTATTATAATAATATTTTGCCGTCTATAGCTCAGACCTCCATACAGAGGCTCAACTAGAATTTTTGAAGTATATAATTTAGAAGTGGGTTTATCCATGTTTTACGACAACAGAGGGGAGAAACTTTAAGAAAAAAAACGCCGATAATTATTTCAATGGGCTGTAACTCTGAAAATAATGTGAATTTTTCAAAACTCATTGTTGAGCCTCTGTAGAGAGATCTGAGCTATATATAGGCAAAACATTATTATAATAGAAGCAGGTTTCACAAAAGGAGAACATTTTGAAAAAAAAATTCTAAGTTAATTTTTTTCCAAAATATTGTATTTAAATAATTGTTTTTGTCAAAATGTCCTTAAAACAATTTTATACATGTGTTCTAATCTAAGTGACACTAAATATCATGAAAATTATCGATTTATGCGCTTTTTTAAAATCATGGTTCCGAACGTAGTCGGATACCTTAAGAAAAGTGTACAGTGCTAGAGAAAACCACATTGAAAATTCCGTGTAAATAACTTTATTCAATAAAAATTTATCATCCTCTGAAATCGGTAACACTATTTATGAATCAACAGGTATTAACACTAGATTGCCCAAAAAAGTCATTTCGACTGCTTTTTAATTTCAATTAGAAAAACATTTACAAATGCAATGCACAATTTCTTAGAATATCTTAGAATATATTTTTTTTCGTAGTGAAGTGTTTTTTTTTTTTTTTACTGTTAATATTTACTAATTACTTGTTATACGACTGTAAATAATATAAAATATATTAAAATTTAATTTTAAACAAATTTCTTTACACATTAATCGTTCTTTCACAATGCAGTCATTTTGACAGCTTTTGGAAATATAGGTGTAAGTTTCAGACATTCTAGTGGTAATAAGAAATTTATTCTAGGGTACCTTCTTCTCGTCTTGTGTGGTTCATTTTTATAGAAAATATACATAAAGTTGGTTTGATCAATTTTTAGATTACAGCTATACTCGGGAAGAGAATCTTTACCTCGTATTTTCTGCATTATAAACAACACTCACTTTTTTATCTTACAAGGGGAGGGCACGGCTAAGGAAATTCATTTCGGGACGAGACTTTATGTAACAGTAGTACTGCTTTAGGTATTCAAACCCCAATGTAATTCCACCGAAGGGCCAGTCTGTTTGAAATTCATACTGAGCTTATATACAAGTTATTTTCTCCCTGACACAACGTCGTCTTGGCATGATCGTCAGCCTATCGGAGTACTATTCAATGGACCTGGGTTCGATTCGCATAAGCACCAACTTCCTTTATATTTTTTTCTCTGCAATTTATTTTATTATTTATTTTCAGAATTAAATGATTTTATTTTTTAAAAAAGATTGATTGATTTTTAAATGGTATTCTATATAATTACAGTAACTATTTTACTTTTTTAAAGCACAAAAACAACTAGTAAATAGTATAACTACAATTACTTCTGTCATTAAAATATAGTGGCCTCTCCTTGTTAGTGTTATTCGCACAACCGCGAGTTGTGTTTTCTTTTGTTCCATAAACGTTAATATTTCTGCTTTGTTTATTTAAGGTAAATTTCTCCCTTTTGGTGATCTCAAATTGTTTTTTAGTTTTTTAAATATTTATTTTTTTTATTTGATGGAATAAGGTCTGTTTTTTCACCGAACAATGCTAAAACGATACGGAAACCGGTAAATATAAACTTCCAAAATGCAGAAATGTTTTTTCTTCTTTTTTATTTTGCCATTTATCCCTAGAAAGTCGAACTTTAATTTGGATTTAACTCTGTTCAAATAGGAGTAGGTAAAATCACTAAGTACCTTAAGAAAGATATAATATTTGGTAGGTTTTTGATTAGTTAAGTTAAATTTAAGTTGATTTAACTATATTATTTTTTTTAAATGCAATGTCTAACAAAAATATGTTTTTTTTTTAAAAAACAGCATTAAAATCTAAGCAACTAAAAGATGCTCAAATGCCTCGGCACCTCCGCACGGCGGGTATTTACCGGTACTAGGCGTGAACTTATGACTTGCCAACTACGAGTCCATGAGTTTGATCACTAGGCTACCTTATAAAATGAAATTTATAGAACAAGGTTCCCATAAATCTCATACAATACATCTCATACGTTGAGGATATTCAGTTTCTTTTTTCATCAAATGGAAGACTAACATTAAAGCTTCCCAAGCGTTGCGTTTCGATGGCACAAAAGTTGATATATTTGGAGTCGAACAAACTATGTTTACACTTAATCAAAATAATATTACTGAAAACTACAGCCTAATGACGATGTATTAGCATTAAATGGTTAGATTGTGGTCTGATGTGATTTAATACTAGCTAAAAATTTTCTTGACATTCATTAACTTGTGCTTGTACCCCCAAAGTAATATAAGGATTACTTTTTAAAATTAAGTTTGCAATTGTTAACAGAAATATTTTAAAGTAATTATTTTCTCTGAAAGCATTACTTAGTAACTTAATTAAAATAAAATGCTACTTTTAAATCGCGATGAAAATAAAAATGTGTATTCTTAATAAACTTATATTTGTATAAATGATCGATAATTTTTAAAACAAAGTGTTTAATAAAAATAGTTAAAACAAAATGAAAAACACACTCGCAAAAGTGCAAATATTTCTTATAATAAACAAACCAAAAGTGAAATAATGAAGGGAATAAAAACTAAGCTAAAGTTTTAATTTTTTTTTTAGTTGCTGTCCTTTTTTAAAGAAAACTATATAATTAAATCCCATAATCATTATTTGCAAAGATATCATTATCTCCGCATTCATATATTTTAAAAACTATCATTTTAATTAATACTTCCATCAAAGAAAAATGTTTAAATTGCAAACTAGGATTTCAAGAAGAAAAGGGAAAAGTATTTTAACATAATCCAGATCATTTTGAGAGGTAGAGGTAAAGATCTCGAAAACAACACATTAACTTATTCTATAGAAAAAAATATTTAAAAAATGTGAAATTAAAATTTGGCATTAATAATTTTAGCGTAATCATTTTAAAAAAAAGTAATAAAACACAGATAAAATAAATTTTAGTTCCAAGTTTATTAAAAAGAAATAAATACGTTTTTGAATTAATTAGTTTTTTTTCGAATGCTAATAGACAGATTAGAACGTTAAGTAATTCGAAGGTATTATCACTTTTTAAATGGGTAGTAATTCATTAAAATCCAAATCCCTCTGAAATTAATTTTTTTTTAGGTTCAATTTACTTTAAAATAAAAGTCTCAAAATATATTTATAGAGTTATTCACAATGGAATTTTATTATTTTAAAGACTGTTAATGCATTTGGAGTCCATTCTAATTCATTAAATAAGTTATATTTTTTTAAGAAAGCACTTAATTGATTAAACTATTTGAAAAGTTAAATAAAATGTTTTATTTTCTTTCCTGTTCAGTAAAATTTTTAATTTAGTTGAATTATTTGCAGCGCACCTTTAATTTTTAAAGCAAAAAAGTCATTCGCAGAAAACAATTCGATGCGCTTTATTGCTGTATTTAACTAATTGGTTAAATGGATAAATTTATAAATACTTGTGGGAATCTATAAATCAAATTTTTTAAAAAAAATGACTTTTTTCATCAATAATTAAATATGCAAATTCTAATTTTAGAATAAGCTATTCATATTATTGGTAACAAATTGAAAACTATTCAAAATTGAGAAATTATTCTAAGCATGTCTCAATGAAGTGCAATCTAAAATCCGCTCCGTTGGTTTAGAGATAGCGACCCCGGTTCGAAAGCCTAAGGCTGTGGGTTCGACCCCGCCTGGAATCAATAGATTTTCTGGACGCGAAAATTGTAGGCACGCAAGTCATATGATTATGTGGCATGTAAAAGATTCCTTGAGTATCAATTTGGCTCTGGTACTCACGGCAATATTTAACATCCGACGAAAGCGGGAATTAAAATTTATTCGAGTGTCCAAATTTGGTAGCAAGACCGCCACTAGATGGCTTTCATATTTGGGGACTTGCCATGTCTTCAATAGCTAAGTTGCTATTGAAAAAAATAAATCCCATCGGAAAAAAATAAATGGCAAACAACAAATTTTCTTCTGTTTTTGCTTTTTCTCCGTGACTGTGAAGAAATATCTGAACCACATACACAATTCCACATATTGTCATCCCTGTAGCTGTACCATAATCTAGAAGGAAGTGAAGAATTAATTTTTTTACTTCTTCCAGTTTATAAATTAGAAAGTGACATCATAAAGGCATTGTAATATCCTGATAATCTGGAAAATGTTTCTTGTCACTAAGATTTCGGATTCAAATTTATCCCGGAGTCTTCTGACCATGCAACAAAACGCATCACATTTCCATCTATCTGACTGTACAGCAAATCATTAAGCAACATCCAATAGACATGATCCGCAATATCTTGATACCAACAACTGAAGATCAACAATTGTACAAAAATCAGATCAATTTGCAGTTTTGTTTGACCTCTATTTGTGTCTCAACCTTCAAAACAATAGTATTTTTATAACTGTTGCATAGACTTTTTTAATTTGTTTGCAGCATTTATATAAATCATAACTTTTACCATCCTCTTAATTCCTTTTTAATGATAAAAATCAAAATACTGGTTAAATTAGAGAGTCATCGTTTAAGAATAAAAAATTATTTAAATTAGTTAAGCCATTGTCTAACAAGTTACACCATCCCCTACGTAAAGGAAGAAGTTTGGAGTAACTAGTCTGTTATTTTTTTTGTTAACTAGTACACTTCCTCTGAATAGTCGAGTTTTTATTTTTCCACTATAGTTTTGTAAGGATCTCGGATCCACGCCTAAAGATGTGTGAGAAATGGAAAGAAGACTAGCCATGTTCAAAATCAGTTACTTTATTTGTAACACAATCAATCAAAGATAAGAGATGCAATCAATTGAAGCAATATGAGGACGGTTTACAAAGTTGGCGAAGTATGGGAAGACTTTAATCACCAATACACTTACTTCTGGTTCGAGTAAACTGCTTTCCTAGCTATCTAATCTATATTCAATCTCCAATGACAAATCGTCACCTTAATTATTACAATTATCAAATAGGAAATATCTGCGTTACAGTATAAATTTGATTAACCACTCTTCTGCTACTAATCTATCCTATCTCTCTCTTTCTAACTTGAAAGCCTAGATTTTTTATATAATACTTAAGGTATCCGACTACTTGCGACAATATTTTTGGAAAAACTGGAGGTATGGGAACTTTTTTGTGATTTTTAGATTTATTTAGTATATTTTAAGGAAAAAATCCTAAAATTGAAAACAGCAAAAAATTTCTTACTATTAAAATGGGAAAAAGCTGATAAAAATACACAAAAAATTATATAAACGGGGCCCGTTCTGTACAAAATTTTTTATGAACATTCAGGATAAGAGATAATTTAATTTTTACAAAAACTAGGGCACTTTATCTTAGTGATTATATAAAATTGCTTTAAAAAACAGTGATTATATTCACATAAACGACTGTAAATTTTGAAATAAAACAGTAATTGATAAATAGGAATGTCAAACACTTCTAGTATTATACAGAAAATACACAAAAAATTTCAGCAAATTATTTTCAAAACTTTTTGAGCAATCGCTGTCCCCGTTTGAATTTTTCGAAAAAAAAATACAATTCGAGTAAAACGCATTTTAAAGTTTGACATCTTGTGTAAAGTTATGGCATCAGCTTTTACTAAAACACTTGTAGTTTTTGTTCTAGTGAATGGAAAATAAAAACACTTGGTATTTTTTAAGCTAATAAGATGACCTATAAAATAAAGTCATTAACAAAATTTGTCAATTCTTGAAAAAAATCATGATTTTAGGGTAGTCGGATACCTTAAATTACATGTTCACGCTTTCTTCTTCAGAGGATGCGTTCTAATAAAATAGATTTTAAGGGGTCCAAAGATTCCCCAAGAGGATTTGTTAATGAGAAAGACGTGGTAGAGCCATCACAGTTTTATAAACACGAAATGCTCTGAAGTTTTCACAATGTTTTCAATTCCGGATTAGATTTTAGAGTACATTAAACATTCCTTTAAATATAGTTTTTTTACTTAAAATTTAGTTAAATTCTTCTCATTGATCCAAATTTATAAGAACGAGTACCCCAAAATGGGGGAGGAGGAATCATCATAACTGTTTTTTAAAAGATGAGCTTTTGGAAGCACTGATTTTTCTTAATGACTCTTTGTATCTTTCATACATTACTCGAAAACAGTAATTGAAAAGAAAAATAATATGTAAAAGAGTTAATATTTTATCAGATTACAAGTAAAGAGCTAATCTTTAACTTAAGGGGACATGGTACAATTTACCCAAAAATTTTTAATTTAAGGATTTTTAAAATTTGTTTGGTTGTCTCCTATGTAAGTATACTATGTTAAACAAATTTTGTGTTCAAAATTTTATAAAAAACCAGACATTAATTTTTTAAGGAAAAAACTTAAAATTTGTGAAGTGATTTCAAAATGCTACTCCTCCTACAAAAATGTACGTACTTTCATGAAATTTGATTTACAAGTACGTCAAACTATGTATAATAAGAGTTAGTATGGGTTTTGCGTTAACGTGATTGGTATTTATACAATACTTTTTTTTATAAATGTTTATTGAAAATTCCTTAAAAAATACATAAATTCTGAGTTCAACTATTTTTAAAAAAATAAATATTGCTTTGATTCAAAAATGCATACCAACTTTTGTTACATGTACTATTAGCAATAGGTAAAAAAAAATTTCAAAGCATTAGGCGCAATAGAAAAAAGCCTTAGCATTTTAAATGAAGACAAACTAGTTATTTTATCTTTCTGAGATAAGTCAGTTTAAAGCTTTGATTTTCAATAGAAATGTGAATAAAAAAGTACGTGAAAGCTATCATAATTCTGCGTTTTTTACGTTTAGAGCTTTCAAATTTTGGGAGGTTATAGAAAAGTATATAAAAAATACTTTAGGCTAAAAAAAATAAATTTGATTTTTTGACCAATTTTGGTCAATTGAATCGTACTGTGTCACCTTAATTATAAAATTGTAGGTTTATCATCATTGTATTATATTATAGGTACTTCACTATTTACTTTTATCTTTGCTATATAAAATCACGAATTTAGTTGCCGAGTACTCAGAAAGAAAGAAATATTCGAAGGATAGTATGAAAGTGTCTATTCCTGAAACATTTTTAAAACTTCCCAAATGTGACATAGCCTTACCCATCCAATCGTGGCACGCCAGCATTTTTGTACGACACACACGAAAACATCATTTAAGTGAAAAGAACCACCCAAGAATATTTTTTACCAAATCTCTTGCACTGCACGTCAATTCGTTAGCTAGAATTTCTAAAATTTGATTTAACTCCTGAAAATGGAATGTCTGAAATAATAGGCTTTTACTTAAAATAAGAGTACTTGTACATCAAGATGTTACGAGGAAAGTGGAAGAGCTTTAGTCGTTTGTAAAAATGATTGAAGTTTCTTTCTTTTAAGAAAGAAAAATCATTAATTTATATGTTTTAAAAGAACAATAATTAATTATAAAGAGATGGAGTCTTTAAGAAAAAGCAATTCCTAGACATTCTTTTTTTTTTTTTGTAATTACTTTCTGTCTGTTCCCTCAAAGTAAATGAGAAGTAAAGGAAGTAAAGGGGTATTAACTTTCTCTAGAGGACTGAAAATATAATCAATATTTAAAAATATATAACTCTTTGAAATTAAAATTAAATAATTTGAATCTTTTACACACTATAAAAAATGGGGCTACAGAAAAGCATAAAATTTTTAAAATATAATCATAATTTAAAAAATTATAAGCATATGAAAATAAGAAACATTTCTATAAGAAATATTAATTAAGTTTTACATTGCGCATGCAATTTTCTAAATTAAAAGCTTTAATTACTTGCTATAAGTTGATTTATAAAGTTTAATGTATCCTTATTACACTGCAGTGTTTTTATATTTTTATATAAGTTTTCAATAAATTATATTGAATTTTAATTTATTAATTTTATCATTTTTTTTAAAATTTTAACATTTTTGAAATATTTTGAAATATAAAAGATATATTATTCTTAAATGATGTAGGGTTTAAAGAGAATGATACGTTTTATAATTTTATAAAGTTTTATACATCAGAGGATACTATTTTGGAAAATAGCGTCGCATCGTAAAAATTACTTAATATTAATTACAAAATTATTTCTTATTTTCATATGCTTATAATTTTTAAATTATGATTATATTTCAAACATTTTGTAATTTTTTAAGCCATAATACTTTGTAAACAATGTGTATAAAATCTGAATTATTTAATTTAAAATTAAAAGAATTATACCTGCTTGAAAATTGTTTACATTTTCACCCCTCGAGACAAAATTGACACCCCTAAGATTCCTCAAACAATGCGGTAGACCATATAATTTTGAGCTTATTAAATAACATTAGCAGAAACTATTTAAACATCTACATTAATCAGGAAAACGGAACTAAGAATTCACTTTTTCAATGAGTAATTTTCTGATTTTTTTTGGTGGATTAATACATCTGATGAAGGTTTTATGTGGAAAAAAATTATTAAATTCCTTGGTTGAATTATCTATGCCTCTGGTATGCTAGAAACAACAATTTAGTTATTAACATATCAAGAAATCATTCCAGGTATTTCAGCGAGATAGATATTAGTTTTTTAAAAAAAATTGAAATTATTTGTTTTAAACATATTTTCTCAAACATATGTATTGTTAATTAAAACCTTGTTGCTCCAAATTTAAGAAAAAGTTACCTTACGTTCTTTCAAAGTACTTTACCAATGAAACAGTTTTAAATTGGATTTGAAATGTAAAAAGTTAATCATGACGCAAAATACCTGTCAGAATGGATTTATACTATTAATTTTGTGGTTTTCATTCGTATTCTTTTTTTTTCATAAATTTGTTAGTAGTATAACCTTATATTTCTCTATAAATTGAAATGTAATATATTCCTATTTCCTCTTTCTCTGTCAACGTTGAATTTAAAATAGTTTATTTTATCATAATTTTTATTTTTATTTTTTATTTGTTAATACAAAAATTCAGATTCAATTGAAGAATAAGTTTTGTTTGAATTACTTTTATATATTAACTCCGTTCTTTTCCAAGTAGATTTCCGTAAAATCCTTTCTCAGTGGATCTATATTCAACTAAAGAAACATACCTACCAAATTTAAAGTCTGTGGTCTAACTGTTAAAAAACACTAATTTTCATCTATCATTCAATTTTCATCACCCTTAACCCCGCGGCCCCCCCCCCCCTTTAGGATTCAATTTTCGCAAAACCCGTTCGTAGCGGATCTCTGAAAGGGATATGCCTGCCAATTTAAAATCTGTAGGTCTAATAGTTCGAAAAAAGCAATAATTGTCTATTACACCACTTTAACCCATCGTAACCCCCTTTGTGGTCAGTTTTCATAACAACCTCTTTTGTAGCAGATCTCTCTCTATAAAAGGAACATGCCTACCAAATTTCAAGTCTGTAGGTCTAGTAGTTCAAAAAAAAAAAAAAAGAACTCTATTTTATCTATAACGATCTTTAACCCTTCTGAACTTCTCCCCTTGGGGGTTTGATTTTTGAAAAACCCTTTTTCAGTGGATATCTACTCCATGCAAGGAACATGCCTGCCAAATTTTAAGTCTGTAGCATTGATAGCTCAAAAACGGGATTATTTACCTATAACGGCATTCAGTCCCACACAACGCTACATAGTCATCCCTCAGAACATAGTTTTTACTAACTCAGAATTCTTCGCAGGCATATGTCCAACCATTCCCCAAAGTTTTATCGCAGTCGGATGAACGGTTTATGAAGGCATAAAAGTGAGTGAGTGAGGGAATATGAAAGTCGTACTATTCAGCTACACAAGGGCTATTGGCGACGGACCTCGTAATTTTGAACCATGGTCAAGGGACTAGTATGGCATAAAAGAAGCACACACAAACATTCATTTTTATTTATATAGATATTTACGGAGAAAAGAAATGTTTAAAATTTTACTACAAATATCCTATCTTTATAAAAAAAACAGCCTAATTATCTAAATATATTCTGTTAATTAATTTCGATTAAATAATTTGTAATTCAGTAATTATTGTTGTATTACTTTCTCTACTTTTAATATAATACACCATATTTGCTAAATAAACACTTTTAAACTCCTGGCAACATTATTATGTCATCATTTCACTGAAACAGGTAAGGGGTTTGATCAAATCACTTACTTTCCTTAGGGAAATCATTTTACAGAGTTTTATTTTAACATCTTCTGTGAATTTATCACATCCCTTAGGGATTTGATTAAATCCCTAATTTTTTTCATCATTTCCCTGCTACATATACACATATAGAAAGAGCTGAAAAGAACAATTTTTATAACGTCAACGAGTTATAATGTTTGGAAGGAGCATTGAAGAAAGAGTTAGGTGGTGGGCATGATATACCCTGCGCGAAAACTGTCGAGTTGAGTATAAAAAGTCTTTAAAAGGTACTTATTATTAATATTTTTAAAGTGATTTGTTTTTAGTGAGCAAAGTCTATATTGTACTATGGTCTTGAGTGAATTTTTGTACATTTAATTTTACTTAGTTAATAAAGTTTTTCAAAACTGAAAAAAAAGACTGTTTTCTGGCATTAGTAGTAGAAAACAGTATAGAAAGGAAGATGTTATATTCGCGTTTTTAAACTATAATACTTTTAATTAATTCCAATTTCCTATGTCATTTCACAAACTAAAGTTCACATTTATGATAAGGTACTCAATAATGAAATGAATATTGAAATCAGAATGTCTTCCGAATACCAGGAAATCAAAAATTTATCTTAAACACTTAAATGAGATTGATTCTTTGAAAATTTCATATTTGTCCATAAACTCAACAATCATTAGAAATAGATTTCTTTTCTTCTTATTTATTTTTTTAATATGTCCAGAAGAACCAGCAAATATTTTTTAAGCTTGATTCATTTTTGCCAAATACTCTTTTCAGAAGAAAAAAAAACAAGTAGTTTTTTGCCTTTTTTTGCCAAGTATTGCGCAAGGAAGATTTCTGGGATTTTTGTTCCCTCTATAGAAATCTTTCTTTCACAATACTTGGCGTCCTACGTCACTAAAAAGTATTTAAATCTATAAGAACTCCTTTTGAAAAAGTTTCTTTTTTTTCCATCTTTCTTTTAACGTTGCAGTGCTTTATGTTCACTTTATATTTGCATACACTCGTACTTTAATATCTACAGTTCTTTAATCTAGAAGTGAACTTGTTCTTTAGTTTTGTATCCACACAACAGCATCAACATTTTCTCCTTGAACTCACAACATACAAATACAAATACGTTTAGCTAGATAAAATCAGATGACCTCTTTTTATTTATATAATATCCCTGTAAGAGAGAATGTAATTTTGTATTTGTTTGTTAGAATTAATACTCAACAAACATGTTTATTAGAATGTATACCATAATCTACGAATTAATATCAAATACTATCCCTGGGGAGAATGTACAAATTCTGGCATTATGAGACAATACATTTAGTTACATTTTGTATGTACTATTTTATTTCATTATAGGTTTCTATTACTTTTTTTCTTTCATTTCATCAACGTACTTATGCAAATATCAAAAGGTCTTAAAGCAGTTACATTTTTTTTATCTCGGAGTTTAGCAATGATTTTTATAACTTGTCTTTGACTTGATATTTAAAAGCCAATTAACAAAGAAAACAATCAACAACTATTTATTTAGCAGTTGTGTTGATTTATAAGTAAATACGATGATTTTACACAAACATTGGTTTCAAATACCACAACCACGCATAATTAATCATTAAATGTAACTATAATAATATATAAAAATTGTTATGTATTCCTTAAAAGAATATTCATCATAATAAATTTACTGTCCTTACATAGATATTTGCAATGCCTTAAGGATACTTGAATTTATTTATTCATATAATTAAATAAACAACATATAACACATAATCACCCATCATTTTTGTAGCATAATTAATTATTACTTTACTTTTATTTATTTTACTTCTACTTTATAGTATTATTTATTTATTTTATTTTTACATCATGCGTAGTTAGCAAATTAATGTGTTGTTAAGAGCAATGCGAAATAACTACAAGAATGTAAACATTATTAATATTAAATAAAGTTGCTCCAGTTTCTCCTTTAGTTCCCTTTTTCTTCGTCTATGGTGTCCCAGAACATTTTGTTTTCAAAAATTTGACTGCAGTATTCATGACGAATAAATTTAGAAATAAAAAGTTAAACATAATGATAAAATTATATATTAAAAACCTTTTATCCTATGCTTTGGTAACTACAGTGTATTTATGGTTAACAAACACATCCGATTTTTTCCTTTATATATTTGTTATATGATAATGCAATTTCCTTCATGACGTAGGCAGATAAAACAGTGGAAACATTTAGAACTCGAATTATTATTTTTATCAATATTCTTTTTATTAGACCTTGGCATTATGGTTAGCAATCATTCGCTATGAAATGCATGTGCTCAAGTATGCATTCCGTGTATGAGGAATCAGTATTTATATGCCCTTCATCTTTTAAAATTTCTTTCAACTCAACTAGTTATAAATGTGTAGTAAATTGTTCTTTCACATGTTTCTCAGGACATTACCATAAAAATTCGCTAATATTAAGGTACGGAAACTGAGGGCGCAAAAGGTGGTACTGTCCGTTAAGACAACTTATTACCCTTGGAAGAATTTATTTTATTTATGTATTTTAAAATTATATTTTAGCATTTCATGTATAATGTTTCTGTTCAGAAAATTGATACGAGATGAAGATTTTCACATATTATTCACATAATTTTAAAAATTTTAATTTTTTGATGAAAATTTGGTAAATTTTAAAATGTACTCCTTCTGTAATTGGTATTTTTTTACCGGAAATTCTTTTGTAATATTTTTAAGGATGTTCTAAACTACTTCAGGGGTCAATTTTACAATAACTTAATTAGTTTTGGAGTAAAAAATAAAATGTTGATATGCATGCTAAAATTCAACGAAAAAACCAATATCTCCTACATTTTAATTTAAAAAAAACTATTCAGTTTACAGCAAATGGTTCCCTAAATTCGCTACATGCTTTTTATATAGCACATAGGAAAAAAATGAAAGTGATTGTTTAATAATTGTGGAAGGAGTACAATTTTGAATGCACTAATGTATCGAAAAAACACAAACTGAGAAAAATCATTTTAAAATTTATAATTCCAATAAAAAAACAATTACAAAAAGCTTAAATAAACATAAAATACCACTTTAAAACATTAGACATACTTTTCCTTAAAATAATTGCATTTTCGTATTTTTTCAACCCATGCATTTTTATAAATGATCAATTTTTAGAAAATATTAATTGCACAAGAAAATTCAAGAAAAATGTTATTTTTTTTTTCTGTCATGACAGCTATTTTAGTTTATTTCTTCACATGTATTGAAGAATTATATTTGTATGAAAAACATATGAGGAATAAAAACAGAAGTTATGAAATTATTAATATATAAAATGTCTTAATTCAAAAACTTTACATATGCACATTTCACAAAAAAAAAAATAAAAAAAATTACATTATTGTGAAACGCCTCAGTAATAATCTTCTTTATATATTACACATTATTTTTTATAGTTATTATTTCTTTTTTTAAGATAGATTTTTTTTTATCAAATCACTTTTTTTTTGGCTTTATTTTCTAAAAAGAAGGCGTGGTTGAATTACCTAATTTGTTCATTTACATTTTTCAAATGAACTTTATTCTAACTTTTAACTTTCCGACATGTACAAGTGATACATCAATCCGCAAGATAATAATGGAATTTATAAGATTAAATAAAAAATTTTAAAAAAAGCGATAGTTCGTTCCATTTGGGGGTACCAAGTCCTCTTAACCCTCCCATACACAGGCGGCGTATAAATGGCTCCAACCCGTTTTAAACATTTTGCAAATTCCAAAGAGGTCACGTGACTTATGGCTTCTTTCCTTTTTTCTGAACACTTATCAGTTATTTTCTTTTCATTCCATTGAAGGACCACCAAAGAAAAATATAAACGCAACAGTTGTAGTCATGTTAAAAATAATAATAGTCTCACCAAAAAAAAGTTTACATGTTGCATAAATTAAAATAAATCCATGCATCTAAAAAATTATAACAAAAAAAAATGAACAGGATTTGCTCGAATAAGAAGTTCCATTAATTTAAATTTGCCTTTTCATCTTATTTTTTTTTAATTCCAGAAGGTTCATTAATTTATAAAAAATGTATTATTTTTTGAGTTATAAAAAGATCTAACTCAGATAAATTGTTGATCATTACTTACTATTATTATAATTTACTTATGTTAGAGATGCATTATAAAAAAATGATTTTATAACTCGAAAATTAATTAATACCTGTATAAGAAGGGATTAAATTAGATTGTGATGTATATTATTGTATGAATGAAATCATTATCTGTCCAAGAAAAGGACAATCTCTGATAAATATTCTATGTACCATTGAAGGAATCAGCTCCTTGAAACGTTCAAATAAATTTAGACTCTTAATCAATGAATGTCTATTAATCCTAAAGGTGACAAGAAATAGCCCCCTTCATCATCAGATATCCACCTCGATATTTTATAGTGGGAATCAAACAGTAAAAAAAAGGATGTTTCTGTGGAACATTGCCAAAAAAAATATTTTCTTTGGCAGCGTCTCTTTTTTCCCCTTTTTTTCAAAGAGAAAAAAAAGTGAAAAATGATTGGTTGGACCAAATTACACCTTTCCAATAAAAAATGGCTTCAGATTCGACACTGATAACACCGTTATCTATATATTTTTTGTTGTTATTAATAACCAGTTAATTGTTATAGACAAGTATATTCACCATGCATAAAAATTAGTGACCATTGGCTATTTAAATTGTAATTTTTGAGAAAGAGAAAACTGATTCTTAAATTTCAAGATGTTTAAAATATCTTGAGGCCAAGCTGAAATAAAACAAATAAAAAATATGAAAAATTTAAGATGAACTCAAGTGTTTCCGTATGCACCTGCTGAAACAGCGCGTAAATTCGCATAGCGAATATATTTATGTAAAATAATAATGTTTTTTTACATGTTAGCCTAAATGTGACAAAGACAAAAGATTGGTTGGAAAGTTGATTTATAATAGGTTTCTTTCAGATATGGTGAGACATGGGACAAATACATGAAATCGTCCAGGTGCTGAGCCCATCGATAGCTGCTGACTCGAAGTTATCTAGCTATCAAATGATGTAAGTGAATATAGTTTGATGTTTGAATCATGTGCTGACATAAGAGTAATGGCCCCATGAAGTGTTGCCTAAAAAATAGTCATTTTATTGGGGTGGGAAATGTAAGGATGTTTTCTGGTACTAGGGTTGTGATCAATCCTACAGAACCTACTCCAGAACTTCCACACAGTATCTTAGTAGTAATAAAATTGGCAATTTAATAAAATAAACCTGTCTTTTTCATCCATTTTCTTAACAACGGCACTTACTCAGTGATTGACGAATATACTCACCATCGCTCAATTTCCTAACACACATTGTAGAGCAATACAAAACAGAGATGCCACAGTTAACTAGTTAATAAGGTACTTTACGCTTTACAACATGACTATATATATAAAATCTGTGAAGACCCCAATGTTGAATAGTAAAAGCCATTAGATAGCGCTGTTGCAGTGAGCCGCTTCCATGTAGAAGTGGTCTTGTGGCAACAGTCAGTGCATATATCTTTCTTAAGATGTAAACACACTCTCTAGTGAAGCATTCGCTTGTGATATATTCTTGTGTCGAAATTCTAACTTGTGAAATATGCTATTACAGTGAACTATTCTAATCATATTGAAATATTATTCAGCATTGAAATATATCCAATAATATCAAATTGAACGTGGACTTTCATTGAATCAATTTTCTTTCAACAGACTGGAATTCGAAACCGAAACCTTTAGTCCTTATTACAGTCCGCTAAATTTGTCGCTAGTGCTAATATACACCCAATGCTCGAATTCTGAGTGAAATATAGTTTAATTGGTTTATATATATATAATTACAATTGCACTTCTTTGCTTAGCTATGAATTACATTTTTGGCAATTAATTCTTGTCAGATATTGCTGATTTACTCCTGACTATTTTCTTTAAGGTCTGCAATTTGTACTTAAAATCAGCGCATTGTCATTTTAGATGAATTGATGTATTTGTAAACACAGTTCATATTGCCACACCAATAATTATCAACTGTTTTAGACACTTAAGTCCATACTGAGTGGATAACAACAACTATACATTTCCACAAATCACTGAAATATAACATTTTTAAATGCTACACAACACAGACATATCTTGTAGCTCTAACATTTTTGTTAATGATATATTATACCCAACTCATACGTGTAGGAAATAGTGATATCCACAGCAACTGAAAATTTCTTTAAAAGCTTATTTTGCATTCCTTTAGTAAGTGTCTTCCTCATTTTGACTATCATCGGTTATTATTAAGGTGTAATTCAGCATAGTAAATTTATAATTATAGACTAAAAACTTAGGAATTTTTGAGCACCAATCTAATACTTAATTTAAACTTAAATATTTAATTTGTATCATACTTTGAAAAACTCAAATATGTAGAATTCATTTTAAATGAAAATTTTAAATAAAAATGTGTTTTGATTACAAATCTCATCTGAAATGAAATTCTAGGATTAAACACAAAATTCCAAGAGAACTGGATATATATTAGAAACACAATCAATACATTCGGTACATTTTTTTTAGGATGTGGAATACTAAATCATAACAAACCTGTGCAATTCTAAAAATATTTTAATATTTTTCAAAAAAGAATTTTTACTTATTTTAATTTGAAAATACATTTTACGATACACGGTGCAGTTGAATAGAATAATAATGAAATATTTTCGAAAAAATAATTAAAATATATCTGGCATTATGAAAGATTTCTTAGTGTAACGAAAAAAAGAAAATAAGATATTCTTTCTCACACAAAAAAAGGAATAAAAAACAGTCTATACTTAAGGCTAACGTCTAATACAAACTTTTCTCTCTGAAAGAAAGAAACTAAAATTTTTCCTTCGAACTTTTCTAACAAAGCATGCAGGCAATAATAACATTTTTTATTAAGAATTCGAAGTATTGGAAAGAAAAAAAAAATGATTTTGCACTCAGCAATTTTCAACGTTTTATGCTTCTTCCTTTTTTAATGAATCAATTTATTCATGGCCGTTTCGGAAGAGGTTTGAAAGAGAAATATGGGCTTATATCGATAAAGTTTAAGTTTGCAATATCGCGTAATTATTTTCATACGTTTTAGATTTTTCCCCTCTTTCAAAAACGAGGAAAAATATCTATTGTTATCTTAAGTCGTGATTAATAATTTTGAAACGAAGGAAGTTTCTTAGAGTATATATAATTAAAATATATTCACTAAAGTTTTCTCACTCAACTTAGAATTTTAACATATAATTTAAACCGAGTTATGTGTTACAAAGTATTTAAAAAATTTATTACTGAAGAATTAATATTAAAGCAAGCTACATACTGAATGTTATATTAAATGGTGTTAATCCACAATTTCTATTTCATATACATTACAGAGATGAGCATGAGTATATTTCGGGATATATTAGTATTTCATCAATCAAAAAAGCATCTTAACAAATACGACATTAACCTTTTATCTAGCGCTTTATAATTTACTGCAGTTTTTTTTTTTCTTGCAATATTTTTTTTTGAATCACTACACTGAAAATTAAGGGATATACATAAACAGAATACTCAACTTTGTGAAACTTCATCCGTTAAAGCTAATTAATTAATTAAAGATATTCCTCTGTAAAATTAAGTATATGCAATGTTCACTTAAAATAAATAGTCAAATCGTTTTCTAAGGTCTTCATTAACATACAAAAAAAAAAGACATTTACCTTTTGACATTAATTATTTTTTCTGAACAAAAAAATGACAATCTTCGCGATCCGCTGAAAACGTGATTTCTGCTATAAAACTATTCGCCTTCCCCTCTAAAATACTCATCATAGAACCCGTGCTGCTTTTAATCTTAGAAGAGTGCATTTAAAAGAATATTCCTGTTAGGTAAGTATCGTCTGAATATTCGTAAAATAGTTACACAATGTATAATTTTAAATTGAGTACTACTTATAAGTAACGTCGGTAGATAAAGGGTTAACTAAGTCTTTTATTATATGTTTGATATTACATTATGTATAATGTAACCGAAATATGATACAGTGGGAGAAAATGATTACTGACGTCACAGTGTAAGCCAACGCAAACGCCATTGGAAAAGGACTTCGTAATTTTGAACCATAACCTGTGTTTAACTCAGTGTTTCGCAAACTGTGGGGCGCGCCCTCCTTGGGGGCGTGATAATTGTGCGAGGGGGACGCGAGCGTATTGAAAAATTGAAAACTGAAAGACTATTTAAAAGCAATTACAAATGTACTGAGAGTAAAAAAAATATACATTCTGACATAATAAAAAATAGAATACACATTTACACTGATATAATACACTTATAAAAGTATCAGAACTGCACAATGTATTTCATAATTAATTTAACAGTACTAAGTTAAGAACAAGTAAATGATTACCAGTGATACCATGGTTGTGTCATATGAAAAACTATATGAAAAAATTAATACTTATCTTGATAATTTGTGCGGTTTATATTGAATCCCTTAACTGCCGATTAAAAGTTATGCGATTCAATCGCCAATGACACTGTTTACCGAGTAGGCATTCTTATAGAATGCATTGGAGGGGGAGGAGTAAATAAGCAAATCCTCTGAAATAAATACATCATTCACAAACATTGTCCATTTATTGAATTCCAAAGCCTTTGGAATAATTTTATGGATAGCAGTACTCAGAAAAGATCGTACTTTTGACAGACGTATATATACGTCCAGGGAAAATAAAGTTTTAGCTGAGTAAGACGTATATATGTACGGGTGGAACAAGAGGTTTAAATCCTTTTGTAGCTTTAGCATCAAAGTATCGTATTATTGAATTCAATACATTGTTATTGTATGGAGGGGGGTGCGATGAAAATTAAGATTGAATATTGGGTCGCAAGTATTGAAAGTTTGAGAACCACTGTTTTAACTGAAAGAAGGAACCAAAACCCCCCTACAAACCAATTTTTTAAATATATTCTACAACTGCTTTTTCGTGCCTTCCGACTTCAATGAGTGTTACTCACGATCATGTTTGTGTATTTTAATTGTTAAATATATTTTTGTTTTGAATCATATCAGCCCTATATGCATACCGAATTTCATTAAAATCTTTCCTGTATTTCTAGAGATAATCGATATAATCTAAAAACTTAATTTTGTCAGAAGTGTACTTAAGCGGAAATATTTTTTATTTCGATTTCTATACAGTACGTTTAGAAATTATAAAACTATTAATGACTCAGTACCTTTCTGAAGAAGAAATACTATATTATTTTAGAATGTTAATAATATGTTTTTAGCCTATTCATAATATGTTATTTTTATCATGAAAGACTTTCTGTATGCTTTGTAATATCACAAATGAACTTAAATTTTAACATCTGCACACATTTTTTTTTTCTAAAAACTAAATAAGATGTCTGTTAAAAAGTTATAAGACCAGTTGCAAAACTAACACACATTGTACATGATCGGAATAATTATAAAATATATTCGTTATCATTTCTCGAAAGCAGAAAATGAGAAACAGATGTGCAGGGTTTGATTGTTTTTCCAAAATTTATTTGAAGAAGTGGCAGGGAAAGACTTATCCAAAGAAAAAGTTAGAAATTTGTTATTTTATGAGTGCACTAAAAGAGAAACAGCAGGGCTATTGAAGCGTTCGTAATCTGCCGCTCACAATTTCATATTTAGAAAAGATACTTCACAAATAAATTAAAGAGGTATTAAAAAAGCAAGGAACTTTGCCAGCATAGGATAGATAATCGCCAAATTCTTCAACTATCAAGTAAAAAAACTCTTCTAGTTTCAAAAACTTTCAGAAAAAAAAAAAACTTCTCGTCTCACACAGTTTGAAAGAATTTTAAATCAAATTGTGACGTAAAATTGGCAAACATTAAGAAGACACCAAACTTTAGTAAATTATGATCAAGAAATGGATCAGAAATGCCATGTTTTAGAAGAATGGCAAATGGAAACAAATTAAATTTTCTGGTAAAATAAATTTAACTCTGATGGCCATGGGAACTACAAACAAGATTAAAGTGATTTGAAGAAGTAACTGGAAAAATGTTTTAAAAAACCGACAAATAGGAGAATGATCAGAAATGATACGAAATGGCTTTTATTAGGTGGCGCTAAGACAATATTTTTGCCATGCAATGATTTTTTCCGCTCATCAAATAATCTAAAGCAGAAAAAAAAATGCTTTGCTATGGCGAAGTTCAAGTTTAGACTTGAAATTGGCAGTAAAAAAAGGGAAAAAATTAATACATTTAAGTAATTGTGTCATGACTCAGCGGTCGATGGTGAATAGACACCGAATAATCAGCCCTTTTAATAAAAAAAACAGTATATTCATCATTCTTTCAATTTACTTTAAAAAATCTCATAAACTAAAGGAGAATTTAAATTAATTGCCAACCTAAATTTTCTAAAACAAATAATTATTCACTTATCTGTTGCAACCCACTATAACTACGCTAGACTGGTCTTGCCCTGTATAACTGGATATCCGGGACTAAAGACTCTCTTCAAGAACTCCAAGGGATTCATATAGTACCCTTGTAAATCCAATTAAAATAGCAACCTAATGTGTGAATAACTCCTACATTCACTTCACAAGAGTTTAAATAGCCTTCAAATTTACATAAATCATGGTTTCTCCACTGGAAGCAATTTTTATAAACATACAATAGCTAAGAAATATTTTCCCCCAAATGATTAATTACAGACGCTGATAGAAACAGTCACAAACCCTCGTCGTAGGGAAAATGTTATTTGCAGGTGGGGCCAATTGCAAATTCAGGACTCTGCCAAAATATTTCAGTAAAATTACTCTATTTTCCTAACTTGATTCACATACTCACAAAGCCCAACTACAATTGAAATCAACTATGGGATTTTTCCAACTTTAATTAATTAATCTTAATTAAGAAAAAAGACTTTGCTCTCTGAACTTACAGTAATAAACAAGTATACCCCATTCGGGACCGGACTGGGAAAAACCCTTCTGCTTAGGGAAAAAACTCCAGCCATGTACAAAAATTACATTTATAACAATTGAGAAGGTAAGGGGTCAAAACAAATAATTTTGGTGCTTGACATCTTTTTATCTTTCTTTTCTTCTAGATGCACCGGGGTGTGCCACCTTGAAATGAAAACAGGATCACTAACAGATAACAACAATTCGTTGATTTAACATACAACACTGATCGTACATAAATACATATTTCAGAAATAGATAAACAACCTGAACCTTCAACTGAGAATTTGCCCTCTTTTTAGTGCTGCGCTTTTAGTATTAAGGTTAGTTTCTGTAATTACGCCATGTCCGAGACCAGATGCTGTATACATACACACAATAAATACACATAATTTCATAAAAATAGTACACTTGACAAACAAATAAAGAAGTTATCGTATACCAGACAAGTCATAAGGATAGCAAACAAATGTTTCCACCAATTTCGAAAATAATTTAAACAAAAGTTCATTTTTCACTGTTGAAAAACTGCGCCCATCTTAGTGACAAATTTCTGTATCAAAAGATTTATTGATCAGGACTTAATGTTCCACAAAAATGGCATGTCAGCTTGTCAGAAGAAATTATAGAAAAGAAAGATATGACCTGGGATTCCGGCTTTCTGTTCTAACTCCAAAATATATCTTTTGGAGACTATCAACCGGAACATCTTGTATCCATTTATGGGTTCTACTAAGGCATTGAAGTGCTGCCTTCAATACTGGACAACCAGTGTGTAATCTTTTGGTTCCATCTTACATCACGAATAGTCTTTCTTCTGAAGAACTGAATCCAGAGTTTCTAGTCTTCGCTCTGCTCCGTAGGTTGCATGGCTGCCTCCTGGGTTACACCCAAGGTCTTGCAGTAGATGATTTTCTCTGAGAGTCTCCTTCTTGAAAATGCTCTGTTCCTGATGGGTTATGGACTTCTTGTTATAGAAATCTTTGTTGGAGATTCTGTCACTGCTCCATCTCTCGATGATTGTTCAGCCTTGCTTCCCAACACTTTTTGTCCCTTTTTGAGGTGCACGTTTGCCAAGGAGGATGTGAGAGATCCCTTGCTTGGAAGTATTCTTTATGGAGCACTCGCTTAGAGATTCATATAAACACAAGCTTTCCTTTTTTAGTTCATTTGCCTTTTCACCCGTAGAAAGCATCTTCTTTTCATACTAACTATCCATGATTTAGAAGATGACATGGGAAATCTTCTTTTCTCCCAATGTCTAACCACTGACTGCTCCATTTTATTGTTTGGTGTACCCTCCTCCACCAATGAGTTTCCACGTTCCGGTCGTAATTTATCATTACTCGATGTGTATCTCTCAACACCAACCTCACCAATTTCTCTGGGGTGATGGACTCCACTTTGAGAAATGCATTTGGTCCCTCGAGCTACAAGATTGCATATGTCTTCTTGTTAGAAGGTTTTTGGTTGGTCTTGAAGCCACTTTTAAAGAAAAAAAAATACAAATCATAACGAATTTTCATATATGAGGCAAATCGATGCCCTGATAAAATTTCATTGTGCTTCCAAAGTGATGACAGTCTAAGATAGTGAGATCCGGGGTGTAGTGAAGAAAATATTGATTACAAATTTCATCTTTATAAACATAAAAAGAGTTGAATAAAATCGAGTAAAATTGCTATCCATCTAATGCATGATAAAATACTTATATTGGAAAACAGATGGTTTAAAAAGAAGTTCGTGGAAAAGTTTTAAAAAATATATTTTCGTATGAATAAAAAAGTCGATTTGTTAAAATATTATTTGAATTTGTGATTACTAAACGCCACATGCAGAAAGTATAATGGTGGTCCATTTATTTTCCTTACATTTGATCTTTGACTTAAGGTATCCGAGACTACGTTTGGAACCGTGATTTTGCAAAAGCGAATAAATGGATAATATTTATGATATTTAGTGTCACTTAGATTAGAAAATGTATATAAAATTGTTTTAAAAATATTATTACAATAAAACATTATTTAAGTACAATATTTTGACAAAAAATGAACATAGAATGACCGATTTTCAAAATATTCTCCTTTTGTGAAAAATGCTTCTATTATAATAATATATTGCCTGTATATAGCTCAGACCTCTCTGCAGAGGCACAACTAGAATTTGTGAAATATATAACTTAGAAGTGGGTTTATCGATGTCTTACGACAACAGAGGGTAGAAATTTTAAGAAAGAAAAACGGCAATAGTTATTTCAATTTGCTGTAACTCTGAAAATAACATCAATTTTTCAAAAATCACAGTTGAGCCTCTCTGGAGAAGAGTACTTTATATAAGCACACACACACACACACACAAAATATTATTATTTTAGAATTATGTTTTATAAAAGGAGAACATATTGAAAAAAGTTTATTCTAATTTAAGTTTTTGTAAAAATATTGTATTTAAATAATTTTTTTTTGTCAAAATGCCATTAAAACTATATACATGTATTCTAATATAAGTGACACTAAATATCATGAAAGTTATCCATTTATGCGCTTTTGCAAAGTCGTGGTTCCGAATGTAGTAGGATACCTTACTATTTCTGAAAACTGCCATTCGTTTGAAATTTTTAAACGAATCTCAATTACCTTTTTGAGAAAATATTTTTTCTTTTTTTTATAAAGATATAAATTCTGTGACATCGTTTCATTTTTTTTAAAAATAGATCGAAATCAATCAAATGTTAAGATCATGCTTGTTATAGGAGGATTGAGGCTTGTTAAAAGAGGATTGCACGTTGTTTGTGGTTTTCATCGAAACTTCAGTTTGAAATTCTGCCGCAAGAACTTAGTCATGAATGAGAATTACAGTAACAAGATATGCTTTTAAAATTCTTCTATATTGTTCTCGGTTTTAGATATTTCGTAATTTTTTTTGGAAAAGAAAAATACTTTGCTTTAGGCAAGTTTCAGAAATTCCAATTGATCATCACTTTCGTGGAATATCGTTTCACAAATTGCTTCCTTAACGGTGATTTAACTGCATTCGCGTATTTGTAATTTTGAAAACAGAGAAAGGTGATCATAGAAGCTCTCATTTTATACAGTTTTGCAAAAGAAGAGTGTAAAAAATTTAAGAAATTGTCAACATTTTACTATTATCTGAGCGTATCAAAATATTGTATTTTGCAACATAAAAAGATAAAATGATAAGAGTTCTCAAAATGCTTGGGATAGTAGGTAGTAAGAAAATATATAGGTCTCTTTTTCTGTAAATTTGACTTATTGAGATGTAGTTTCAAAATTTTTCAAAATCAATCATCATTACCAAACTGAATTACTGAAAATTTATACGAATTAATTAAATCAATTTTTATTACATAATAATTTTTTTTAAATTTTTCTCGCTTATCTCTTTTAAGTTTATTACTAATACAGATTTTTAAGACTATTTTATCACTATTTTTTCATTTATTTTTATTTATTTATTTGTTAAAGTAATTTCTTGAGCTGTCACGATAGTTGCGAACCATATATTATTCACAATGCAATTACATTCGGCACCAAACATGCCATACTTTCTTCGAGAGTCATGCCATCGAAATAATAATTCCTTTTTTAAATTTTATATATATTATATTTACTTAAATAAGGAATCCAATAAAAATCTAAATAGGAGATATAAAGCGCATGATAATTATATACACACACTCTATCATACAAACTTGAATGCATAAAAAACAATCTATACCTCTGATTTTCAATGAATATATAAGAAAAATAAGAATAAAAAATATTTTTTTTTAAATAAGAAATAAGTCCTCTTTTGCGAATAAATTTCTCATTTTAGGTTAAATTCAATTTCTCTTTCATCCTGAATTTATACTCCATTCCGTATATTTTATTTTATAAATTTATATCTTCACAGTTCTGGATAAATCTTCTCTCGAAGCACAGGAATTACTGAATATGAAACACTATGAATTCGGGTGTACAAAGTTGGAAAAATAAATATAACGACAGAGTTATCATCATATATTTCAGTGTTTCTCAAACTGGGGGGCGCGGCCCCTGGGGGGCGCAAGCATATGGAAAATAAAAGATTTAAAAAATAATTGATTTACTCTCTGGAATGAATTAAAACAAAATACTTTCAGACATAATAAAAATGCACTTTTATTCTGATATAATTTATAGGCGATATTAAGTCATCTCAAAAATAAAAGCTTCTTCAATACCTAATTAGCTATCTTTGATCCTATAACCAAATAAAAAAAACTTTTATTTGATTTGCTTTAATTCTATGATGAGAGATTTATTATTACGTTTTCTTTTTAAACCTAACATATTACTCTTTCAGAGAAAAAGCAAATCCCAGACCCCGAATCAAAAAATTTAGGAACAAAAAAAATTCATGTCAGTGATTATTTTTGAAGTACTGCACATTATAGCTGTAATCTGTTTTTGCTGATAATCTGTTTTACCTTCTAAGTACAGTGAGTTATGACCCCTCTCTAATATGTTTGTTTCTCATTTAGGGAAGTTGTAAGTAATGTATTTATTTATGTTTTGCGCTTTTTTTCATGCAAAGGTGTTTTATGATATTTGGAAAACCGTGGAGAGAACTTTGAAGGATTACTTGGCCAAGACTTATTTTTATGAGTATTCTCAAACATATAAAACATAACGAAAAACGTTTTACACAATTTGTTTTAGCAGTAACATACATATTATTATAATTAATACACTTTATACCCAGAAGTGGTCGCGCGGGACACACAGATCACGAAATCGTTAATTCTTGCAAAACTGTTTACTTGTTACCAAAGAAAAATTGAAAAGTTCTTGAAAGTAGGTAAGTTTACTTTCTCTTAATTAAATTATTTTCACTGGAATCACGATTTGTACCTTGTACAATAAAATAATTGTTAAAAAAAAGGATTGGGCTGACTCAATAACCCCACTCGACCATATCGAGTGAGCATCTTCTCCCGGTTTAAAACATGTTGAAGTATTTTCGCTTTAAATATTAAAAATAATACAATTATTCTTCATCGGAATTTTATATTATTGTTCATTATTTAACATCAATTATAAATGCTAATTCTGTGAGGCTTAAAAGTACAATTCGCTTAAAACTAATTATAATTTGAGCAATCATTTAAAAAAAATCATTTTACATTTTTGTAAACATTGTCGCTCACTTGGCTTTACTCTCCTTTCAATTCAGCTATTATATCAATAATGTTTTATTTTCTTATAAATGAACTCGTGCAAAAAGCGGGCACTTCAGCCGGTACACTTTTAATGTATCAGTGCTGTACAGAGTATTTTGTAACTAATTAATTAATATTAAATTAAGAACAATTTTAATAAGTATTAACGACATCCATGGGCTTGTCTTGCCAAGCAAAGTTTTTATAAGGAATTCTTATGATTAGAAATTGACCCTCTGAGTTCTTTTTCTATATTTAGCTAATATCTATATTTTGTCTTCTAAGCAGCCACCGCATTTTGCAATATGTTCAATTTAAAAATTAGCGAAAAGAAAAATAACATAATAATTATCTTATTACTTAATTTTTTTTTGCTTAAAAGTAACATATACAAAATTGAATACTTATGTTATTAATTTGTATATGGTTTATAATTAATATCGCGTATTGTAGATTTAGCTTCAAAGTGCATTATTATTGCATTCAGTACATTATTAATGTATAAGGGGGCGCGATAAAAATTGTGATTGAAAGTTTGAGTATTGAAAGTTTGAGTAACACTGATATAATTACATAAACATATATCAACTAGATCCATCTATGCAAGGAGTAATGATATCAAGAGATCAGTAGAGTCCACGTTTTAAGCAGGTAACGACAAATGGTGCAACACTTTGTAGAACAAAGTCAATGAGATGTGATTTTTGTCCTGATTAATGGGTGAATACACATTTACTATCCAGAGTTTCCGATAGCTTCTTCTGAGGGCGTGGAAGTGGTAGGGAATGCAAAATACGACTGGTTACTTCCAGGAGTGATCAATAGGTGAAAAGTCTAAGTGAAAGTGATATTAACGTCGCGCTATAAAGCTATTCGAGGACTATTGGCGATGGACCACGTAATTTTGAACCATAGTCAAGTAACGAGGATCACATGTGTGGAAAATCTGTAAGCAACACAAAAAGATCAAGAGTAATAGTCAAAAGGTGGAAATTGTTACTGATCAATATAAGAACTTTAAGAGAACCGGAAATTTTGTACAGTAAAATGCGTATAAAACTTCCCCATGGACCAGTGAATCTAAAACTTTCACTACTGGCGACCCAATTTCAATCATAATATTTATCGCCCCCACAAAAAAAAAAAAAAACAATATATTGAATGCAATAATAATGCACTTTGGTGCTAAAGCTACAATACGATCATAATTATAAACCGTACAAATTAACAAGATAAGTATTAAATTTTGTATATGTTACTTTTAAATAATATATATATTTTATTTTTTTACTTTTTAGTTCGATTCACTATAAAAGCGTCTTTTTTAGTTTGTTTTTAAACTATAATTTATTTTATAATTATTTTTATACTATGCATGATAACAATTTCAATTCCAGTGAATAATTTAATTAAGAGAAAATATACTTCCTACTTTCAAGGACTTTTCACTTTTTCTTTGATAATTTGAGAAAAAAATCCAATAAAACTGAAGAAAATGTTCCAAATGTGCGTGACCTTAAAAGAAGGACGTAAATCACAGATACTTTTTGCTAATAATGCAGGAACGTTATTTTCCATCAAAACTGACATATTTTGTTCACTTTATTGTAGTTTTGCTGTCGTTTGATGATCTAAAATAGCATTTTGAACTTTTTCTTCCTTGTGTCTTTTTGACAAGGCATTGTGCTACATTTATGGCTTCATAGTTTTCTTCATAGAGTTCTTTAAGCAGCATTTGAAAATTTCAATTCAACTCAAACGTCTCATGTCAATCCCTTTTCTCATAGCTACTTTCGTAACCTTGATTAATAAGCATTATTTCAGCAGGTTCTTTAATTGCTTGATCAGTTTCACCTTCCTTCAATAGAGATCACAGATGCCCATTTTTTTTAATATTCTGCTCATTTACATTTATAAACCATAATATGTCGTACAACACAGCAGTTAAAACCACAAAGTTGTTCATAGGGAAAGTGTAACATTTTCATAAAAAACATTTTGAACAATAGTGGTCGCGCTGAGAACTCGATCAAAACAAGTACCTTGATTGTAGAAAAACGTTTGCCACTCTAAAAAAAGAGGCATATTTGTGACAAATTCATTTTAGTTCCCATTAAGACTGTCTACTAATAGGAGAATACCGCCAAGGCCACTGTTAACGAATAAACAGTTTTCACAGAATTAACGATTTCGTGAGCCTGGGTTGACTCTGCGCCTCATGCGATCGCTCCCATGTTAAAAGTGCATTCAATATAAAAATATCGATATCAGTTCTAAAAAATACTTGTGTAAAACATTTTTCATTATGCATAAAATGTTTCACGATACTCATAAAAATACGTCTTGGCAAAATAATCCTTCAAATTGCTCAATATGCTTATCCGTATATCATTAAACTCATTCACATGGAAAGCAACAGAAAAATATTATTTACAACTTTCCTAAAAGAAAAAGAGACGAAGTTAAACATACCAGTAAGTTTGAAGGTCAAATATATGATAAACAAAAGTAGTATTTTAGGGGTTAAAAGAAACATTTTATGCAAAAAATCTCTCATCGTGGGATTATAGCAAAGCAAACCAAATGTCTTATTTTATTTGGTTATTGTATTAAAGATAGCTAATGAGCGTTTGAAATGGGATCTTTTATTTTTGATGATCATCAGATGATATATATAAATTATATCAGTGTAAATGTGTATTTTTTATTATGTCAGAAAGTATATTGTTTTACTTCATTCCAAACAATTATTTTTTAAACATTAATTTAAAATATTTAAAATTATTATTAAATTAAAATATTTAAAATTATTATTAATTTAAAAAATTTAAAATTATTAATAATTAAAAGAATTAAAATTATTAATAATTAAAAATATTTAAAATTATTAATAATAATTTTTTAAAAATTATTAATAATTAAAATATTTAAAATTATTAATAATTAAAAATATTTAAAATTCACCACGAGGAGAAAAACCAAAATTTAAAAAAAAAACAAAAACTTTAATAAATAATTAATAATAATAATAATAATTAAAATTAGTAAATTAATTATTATTTATTAAAACTAATTAATTATTATTTATTATAATTAATAATTATTATTAAGCATTACTAAGAAATATTATTAATTTATTATTAAAATTGTTATTCATTTATTATTAAAATTATTAATTCATTATTAAAGTTATTGTTTATTATTAAAATTTTGGTTAATTATTAAAATTATGATTTATTTTTGAAATTATTATTAATTTATTATTAAAATTATTTAAATACACTTTTTGAAATTAAATAAATTTATTTGAAAAGAACTTTTTAAATATTTTATAAAATTATAATATAATAAAATTAATAGTGTATAAAAATATATTTTTTATTATATTAATTATAAATCAATTAATTTAATAATAATATATTTTATAAATTATTTTATATAATATTTTATAAATAGTATATTGTTATTTACATTATAAAACTATTTGTAACTAATTTTTATGTAAAATATCATTTAATATTTATTATATATTTTATTATAAATATTATTTTTTAATATAAAATATATTTATAAAATTCAATATAATTATTTATATAATTACAGTAATTTTTTAACTTTATAGAATGCAAAATAATTACATAAAATATGATTTAATATTTAATAAACCTTTAATAAATAAATTTATTTAATTACAAAAAATAATTAAATGAATTGAAGAAAAAAAAGTTGATCGCGCATAGAATCGAACCCTGACCTCGCGCATAGTAAGCAGAGGATTTGTCATCCAAACTACAGAATCGATGGATGAAATTAAAATTTAATTGTATAAAAGCTAAGCATGAATTTCGAAGGCTCATTTCTCCGAATTGACTAGCCATTCGGCGGAATTACTTCGAAGGGGAACACCCTAAAGGAGTACTACTATTACACCAAGTCTCGATCCAAAATGAATTTCCTTAGGCATGCCCTCTCCTTGTATGTATTACATTTTTCATACTATGATAAAAGGCGCCATTTATTGATTTTCCTCGTAGCACAACAGAACTACTTTGGACTATGTCCATTATTTTTCTTATAAGATAAGATTTAAACTGCTTTCGTATGATAAAATTAGATTCAACTTTCACTCAAGTTTGCACAGAATTGTTTCTTCTTAATGACTTTTGAAGTTTACACTCTCAGAAAAGCACAAAAATAAATAAATAAATAAATAAAAAGAAAAATGGCATAGCATTTATGAAACATAATCTAAAACAAATACAAAAAGAAATTAAAGCTTGAATAATATTTGTGATTTTCAGATCATAAGAAGAAACAAATAATTTATATAAGCCATATAGTGTTTTTCAAATAATTTAATTTCAACGTTTATTTATCGAGAATTTTGATTTTTTTAAAAAAGTTTAATACGGTATTTCATTTTTAAATTTTATTTAAATACATTTGATCTCAATACCTACAAAAGAAGATTAGAGATATTTTGAATGATAAATAAATTACATATAGCTTTTTATCTTACCATCGAATCATGTGAGAAAGGTCTTATATATGTAAATATAAACAAAAATAACTACTATAAGTAAAATGTGTAAGCCTATCAAAAAAAGCCATAATGCTTTAGCACCATTGGCATTAATTCAATTCCGTTTTATTTAAAGAAAACATTGAATAATACATTCCAATTCCACATTATTCATCATCAAAATTTTAATTAAATTTTAGAAATAAATTGGATCGTCAAGAGAATGTTAATGAACATATCTATATTCACTGAGAATGAATGAAGGATTACATGAATATGAGAATATATCATTTCGAGAAGGGAGCAAATATGTCATTTAACTACTTTGGAAACTACTTAATAATTGCCTGTGAACAATGAATATTAAACATTTGAGATTGACATTTGTGTGATTAATACCGCAGTGAGAGGTGCATTTGTGAGGGTTAAATAATATTTCTGAGAAAGATATGAATAAGATATGTAACTAATAATTGTCTGGGAATATGTTTGGATTTATATAAATTTTTAAAATTATTAGTTAACTCACATTAGAATAATGAAAGTTCTTTTGACGAATGAAGACTGTAATGTTTGGAAAATATAACGTTATAAATAAATCAGAGTGGGCTTTATCAGTTCACAGGCTTGAGAAAAAAGGTACAATATTGTTACGTAGATCCGAGGGTTCGTGGATTTTATTGAAAACAATCACAAAGAAAATAAACAGTTCTTCAAGAGCGATGTGAATTTATTATCAAAAATCCAATCCTTTAAATACAGGATTCAGCAGCAATATTCAAAGAGTAAATATCCGAAAGTCTTCACACCTTCAACAGCAATCAAACACAATAATTCGTGTTTAAAAATACACGTAAGTAAAGATTATTCACAAGCACTGCCGAGCTAACCGCTAGTCAAAACAATCCTCACTACTCGCTGGTTTAATCCAGACTCCCCGCCGTACCGGCGAGCATCTTATTTATAGGCGCGACAGAAATTTTCAGAAATATAGCCGCTCATGACATTAGTGGAGAGATCCACTACTTTCTAGAAGATGCCAGAGGGTTCCAAACTCGCCAACATGGTCGCCAATGACGCCAAAATGGTCGCAAAAAATGATGCCAACTTGGCTCTAGCGCCAAGATTTCGCCAAGTTCTCATTGAATCGCCATTATAACGTAAGGAGTGACATTGCTTGTGAATGGTACAATTTTAACATGAAATAAACATAACATAGAATAATATAAATGCATTAAACACTCAAATATACAAATTATTTCCATTATTTACACAAAATTCGTAACAATATCATTAAATCTTTCTTAGATAGTGATGACGAGAGGCAAACAGAGAGATCCAACATTGAACAAAAAATATTTCTTGTTTCACTCATATGCAACTATTCAGTGATTATAAACACTTCGTGATCAGTAGAACTTAGATCCCTGGTTGTTTAACCCTCTCGTAGGCCATTTATTATTCTTTTGAATTTCTTGCAGTTTTATTTTATGCTTTATTAACACATAAACAGTAGCATTTGAGGAAATATATTTTATTTTGCTGAAATTAATGTTTACCTTTAAATTATAGGGTTAGGAAGAATACTTCGTAAGGAACCTTTCACCGCCATAAAGAAAATTGAATTTAATGATTATTTGGCGTGAAAACATGAGAAGCATGTTGCATTGCACAAAGGGACATCACATTCTGCACACAGGTAGCGGGCAGGTTTTTTTCTTGTCCTTTCTGCGTCATTTCGTACCTCATCTATAGTTGGAAATCATTTTTGACGTATGATTTATTGCAAAGGCTAATCGCACATCATCCGAAACTACACACTTCTTTGCTTGGAAGCTAACAGGACCTTCTTTCCTTTTTCTTGAGGAATATCCGTCTTTTAGTTGACGAGCTGGTGCTATGTTGAAAGTTAACGGGTCTAAACTCCTCTTTCTTTTGTTCACTTGCCACAGTATGAAACTATTTATTATGGAAAAGTCAATAAGAAAATAAAAGTTTAGAATAGACATTATTCTTGCAAGGACAATATATTATAATGCATTTTGCGTTTCCCATAGGTGTATTTTTTTAAGAAAATGTACAAGGGAAGTTATCTTCCCAAGACACACGAAAGGGTTGAGGTGTCAATGACATTAGGTACCATTGGCATTATGTCTTGAAACAGCACAAATAAGGAAGGAAAATTTGGTTTGGTAAGTGAACAAAATTATTCTCAACTCAATAAAATTTGCCACAATTCCTTCTCCGGAGTCAATGGTAGTGGCACACGTAAGCAACGATCAAACATGGTTTATGACAAATCACGATGAATTGTTGAACGATTAGTAAATGCAGGTGGCCAAAATATCAATCACTTGTATACCTTGTAAGGTTTCATGGCAGATGCATACCCTACGCATTCCTGTCTTATATTACTGGTAAATGCTATTGAATACGCTCTGGTGGAAAGTTGGAGCTACGAGGCACAAAAAATATCGGTTGCATGTTGTTCAGACATCCTTGCAATTATCAATAAAAAGTATACAAAACATAAGATCTTTCAGTTATTATTTGATGAATAAAACGTCATCGAAAACTTTTTTTTTCAGCGACAATTTATTACTTAGTATTCAGTTACATCTCTAAGGCAATGCTGATTTTTACAGAAAAACAAGTGTAGCTTTTAATGAAGAAGCACAATAGAACAGCGCTTCTCAAACTTTCAGCACTGGCGTCCCCCCTTTTAATCACTATTTTTATCGCGCCCCCCCTTATACATTAATAAATTACTGAATGCAATAATAATGCACTTTTTTTGACGCTAAAGCTACAATACACGATCTTAATTATAAACCGTACAAATTAATAACATAAGTATTAAATTTTGTATATGTTACTTTTAAGCAAAAAAATAAAATAAGTTATAGGATAATCATTATGTTATTTTTCCTTTCTCTAATTTTTAAATTGGAACATATTGCAAAATGCGGTGGC
>BMAV01012310.1:48662-60825 GCA_019973955.1 Trichonephila inaurata madagascariensis | reverse complement strand
CTTCTTTCAAAGACTTTTCAATTTTTCTTTGCTAATTCTAGGAAAAAATCCAAGAAACTGAACTAAAATGTTTAAACTGTGCGTGACCTTAAAAAAAGACACAAATCACAGACACTTTTTGCTAACATTACAGGAATGTTATTTGCAGGCAAAACTGTCATATTTTGTTCTAGTTATTGTAATTTTACAGTCCTTTGATGTTCGACAAATAGCATGTTGAACTCTTTGCTTGCTTTTGTGTTTTTGACAAAGCAAAGTGTGTCTTCTGATACTTATAGTTTCATACTTTAGTTGATGGGGTTCTTTTGGTAGCATTTGAAAATTTTTCTTTCGTTTCATGTTTTCATCGCTTTTCTCAAATTTACTTTAATATGCATTATTTCAGCAGGTTCATCCCTTTTTTTTATCAGTTTTAACATCTTTCAATAGAGATCAAAGATGCCCATTTTTTTTAAATATATATTCTGATCATTTACCAAACAGTTACCTGCTCATTTACCAAACCACAATAAGTCGTACAACAAGGCAGTCGAAGTCACTAAGTTATTCATAGGGTGGGGATGTAGCATGAACACAAAAAATATTTTGGAAAAAAAGTGATCGCACCGGGAACTCAGTCAAAACAAGTACCTTAAGATTGTAAAAAAACTTTTGTCACTCCCAAAAAAGAGGGAGATATGGGACAAATATATTTAAGTTCACGTTAAAACTGTCAAACAGGAGGATAGTGTCAGGGCCATTGGTAACGATTAAACAGTTTTGTCACAGAATTACCGATTAAAAGTGTATTTAATACAATATGGATGCTCTAAAAAAATTGTGTAAAACGTTTTTCATTATGCTTTATATGTTTGGGAATACTCAAAAATAAATCTTGGCCAAGTAATCCTTCAAAGTGCTCTCTATGCTTTTCCAGAAAACATAAACATATTTTACAAGGAAAAAAACGCAGCAGAAATAGCTTATTTACAATATCCCAAATGAAAAAACAAATACATAAGAGAGCAGGGACGTAACTAACCGTACAAGTAAGTTCGAAGGTCAAACCGCAGCAAATACATTCTGCTCTTTCTACAGCTAATGTACAATATTTCAATAATATAACAGTGATGAAATTTTTATCTCCTTAAAATTTTTTTGATTATGGGTCTGGGTTTTGTTTTTTCTCTGAAAGAGTAGTATTTTAAATTTGAAAAGAACACGTAATAAAAAAATCTCTCATCATGGGATTACCGCAAATCAAATAAAATGTTTTTTATTTGGTTATAGTATCTCAAAAATAGATAATGAGGTTTTGAAGTAGAAGCTTTTATTTTTTATGACGTAATATCGCAGATGATATATATAAATTATATCAGTGTAAATGTGTGTTTTTTATTATGTCAGAAAGTATTTTTTTTTTTTTTACTTCATTCCAGTAAATAATTTTTTTTAATCTTTTATTTTCGATATGCTCGCGCCCCCCTCGCAGGTTTATCGCGCCTCGCAGGGGGGCGCACCCCTCAGTTTGAGAAACACTGCAATAGAAAAATAAAATTTCTGTGTACACAAATATTTCTGCACATGTCTTTGATATTAATTATATAAAAAAAACAGACTATGTTCGTGTTCTAAATAAACCTAGAAACTCATTTCCAATTTGATGCAAATTTTTACAACTTTCTTTTGTAACTAAAGTTAGTTAATCACTTTGGGATTTTAACAATCATTACAAAAAAAAATCCTAAGTACTCAAATGTATTTTTTTTTTTACCATCCCACTGCTTTATTGAAGAATCTGAAAAAAAGTCTAAGGTATCTATACAATATAATACGAGTGTATAAAGTTTGCCGAATGATTTAAATTCTGACATACAATTATTTATAGAATTTCAGTTTTCATCGAAAAAAATTTATCTTTAAAAATATATATTCTAAAAATCCTTACATTTTTGTCTTTATTAATGAGGTGTTCATCTGGCAGTTAATCTTCATGAAATATTAAAGTTTGATTTAAACTTTGGTATCTCTTTCCACCTAAATAAAGAATCAGAAGAAAGAAATTTACGGAGACAAATCTGTAGGGATCAGCTTTCATTTTATGGGACAAATTACCCGGCCAGTGTTTCACAATTGAAAAGCACTGATTAAGTTAACTTATTCTCTAAAGACACTTTTTATTGAAACAGCACTCCCAAAATGAAATTCTGAAATTAAAGAGAGAAAAAAGTTATTTTGTGTTGATGCTTGATGAGTTTCGAGGAGAATAATATATATCTTTCAGCATTATAGTTATTTATTTACTTCTTCATTTTAACTACTATACTGGAAAAGAGAATGTATGATATTTTATTATTAGTTTACTGAATCATGAAGAAGATTCAATGCGAGGTTAAATATATTAAGCCCAATGCTTTTTATTAAGCTCTTTAAAAAATTAAGGAGAAATACTTTAGACAAAAATCACAAGAGACGTCTAATAAAGGGATATTGTATTGCATCGTAAGTGTTCTTATGATGAACAAAATCTGAAGCATTAATAAATACAGAAGATGCTTTTAATCCGTATGTCACGTAATGAATGTACATAAATGGTTTCATTGATTTTAGAAAAGAATACTGAATTATGCCCTATAGATCATCAATAATTAGGAATAAAAATAATTAATTTTGCTTATATTTAAATATACGTCATTTTGAGAACATCTTTCAACTATAAAATTTGTGTCATTTTTTTCTACTAACGGATGAATGGTTCCCTAAATTTATGTATTGAAGTTTAGTGGTCGAATGATTTTAATTTTCTAGTAAAAGCCTTATGAATTCGAGTTTCAAAATTTATACAGTAGCTATGTAATAAACAATTTCTAGAAGTATCATAAATAGATCTTTCACTTAGAATACTAAAAATATATAGTACACATTATAAATAATATCAAATTTTTAGGCGAACGATTAAATGTTTACAACAGTTTATCAGTTAGAGATAAAGTAGTTAACAATTTAGAAATTTATCTGCTTAGTTACTCACGCAAAGAAGTAAATTTCGTTGTCTTTACTACTTAAAATAATATTGTCACGTATATCGTGGTTCTCGTATTTTATGCAAATCAGTCGCAAATAACAAGGCAGGTCTTCAGGAGCGATTGAAATTTATTGTCGAAAAAAGATCCTTGAAATACAGGATAAAGTACTCAAATTCGCTTTTAATAAATCTTCGAAGGCCTTCAGACCTTCTACGACGCTCAGACACAACTATCAGTGTCTAAAATACAAGTGTGTAAAACATTATTCACAAGCACTCGTTTGACTTATACAACAGTAGAAGTAATAAATAATTGCTGGTCGATTTTTCACGGTCGAACCAATGCTACGATTCAACGGTCAGAACTCAGTTTCGGCGAATGACTTCCTATTTATAGACCTCACACGAATTCTTCTCAAAAATACCGCTTGTATCATAGATCCTCATGATATTAGTAGATTTCTCCACCAATTTTCAGAAGAATCCATAGGGTCATGAACACACCATTAATTGAATAATGGTCATTCAGTCGCCAACATGGTCGCGAAAAATAATATCAACTTGGCGCTACCGCCAAGATTTTGCCAAATTTCCATTGAACCGCCATTATAATGTAATAAACAGTGTTGCTTACGAATATTATAATTGTAACATGAAATTAATACAACATAGAGTAATAAAAGCGTATTGCACATCCAGATATATATTGTAAGAAATATACATTAGATAAACTATTTCAAAAATTATTACACACAACTCGTAACAACATTATTAATAATACATAGTATTTTCTAGTATATATCATTAAAAGTACTGTGCATGATGTTACCTGAAATACAAATTATTTATATTATATATGTAATAATATTTATTATACTTATGTAGAATTAGTTTAACAGTACGTTTTATTTCCTTGAACCATCTATATATAAAATGAGCAATGGAAAACTCTGCAAATCATCTTATGATGTCACGTTAGAATAGGTTGTAAATTTTTGAGTACGATTTCGAGAAAATAAGTGCAGTCATATATCTGTATATCGACGTAATTTTCTTTGATTTGGATTCTACTATTCTTTTCAAAATATTGTATGGAAGGTTTTAATACACTAGTAGATTCTAAGATTTATTATGAAAATAACTACTTACATGGAAAAAAGGATGAAAGGAAGAATTTTCAAAACATTTGAAACTTAATATGCATAACTTTTTTACGTTTCGTGTTAAAAATTATAAAATAACCAATTTTTCAAAACCCAAAATTGTCATCTATGTAGCATCTATGTCTTATTATATTACTTACTTCAAAATAAAATATTGAAAGTCGAAACTTAACTAAGAATATATTAATACTTTTAACTTCCAAAATATCTTGAAATCCCACTGTTTCCTAAACTATTTCTAATGTATTTCACTTTAAATTATTTGTATTTTATCAGCAAATATTGGGAAATATAATTAATAATTAACCATTTTTTCTAATGGGTCTGCGCATTGGTGTTTTAACCTTTGAAGACCTAATACATTCCCTAGAAGCTGGTATCACTTTTTAGCGTGGCACCATATAGGCGACACCAATTACCGCAAGTAATTTTGACTCCCAGTTTCCTCCCCAGAGAGAGGCATTTGAGCTCTGACGATGTCAACTGGTACCAGGATTTAATTTTTCCGAGAGCACCCAAGCCAAACAGACACTCCAGGGATATTTTACATATTGCATAATTATACGACAGGGCCGCTGTCGAATTTCTGCGCCATGGTTCGGGTCGAACCCGCAACCTTAGGTGCAGATCACCAAGTCGGTGCCACCTAGGTTTAGGTACCACCAAGCCAGCCATTAAAAAACATTATTAAACCACTTTGATTGTTTATTTCAAGAAATCCATTACTGGTACTCATAACGTTCAAATGTATTGCTACTGATCGAAAATATTTTAAAGAAGTCAGATGTCAGATGATACAGACAAGTACATAGCCCAGATTTCAATTACCAAAATGTTGAATGTTAAGAAAAAAAAACACTTTACTTCATTTTCTTTATTTCTTTTTTACTTTTACACTTTTCAATTAGAGTGAAAGAAAAATTTAGTAAAGAGAAAATCAGTTCAGTTTTCACTAACTGAAAAGTTGAACTTTCCCTTATTTTAATGACAGCTTTTTCTTCTCAGTAACAAAATATTCCTTAATGGTATCCCATTCATTTTTATCACTTTAGTTCCTTTATACCTGCTGAAGTTTAAATGTCAACATTTCCTGAAAATTCTAAGAACTTTTACCAAACTTTTGTTGAAATTCGTAGACGAAAGTTATTTATTTTTCAGTACTTTTATTTTATTCTTCACACCTTCTTCGAACTGACTTAGTACAATAGTCTATTGTAATGGACTATTTTTTATTGAGTTTAGCCATGCATTCATTATTCATAATTTCTTCTTTTTGATAATATAAAATATATAGATTTGAAAACATCTTAATTGTTAATATTTACTTATTTTAAGCTTATGAATAATGCGTCTTAATATTAGAAGAATTATTGTTTTTAATGGATAATTTATTTTACATGTTTTTCATGAATGTCTGTTTTATAAGTAAATTTCGGTTTAAAGTTTTGAAAAAGTCATAAGTTATGTATTATTTTGAATTAAAATCATCACAAATTACGCATAAAAGTTTCCTAAAATATCAATTTCCATCTGTCTATGTTTTGAAAATTATAAATATGCTTGTATGTACACTATGCCATTAAAAAACTAAACTCAATGGCGCAATGCCTAATGAGAATCATGGCCCACTGTACCCTTCTCAGTTCTCATGGGCTTGGGCACGAATATACAGGAGCATATGTTTCGGTCAGTTAGTCAGTCTGACGCGAAACCCACACCTTTTAGTTCTCAAGCAAGCTTGACACTCATTTTATCGATCCACTGATGGAATGAAGGGCTGAGTTGAACTTGCTAGTCCGGGTTTTGAGCCCAGGATGTGTGGCATGGAAGCCAGGTACATTATCTCCCAGGCACTGAGTTTCTTCAAGTACACAATTCCTTCTACAAGTTCTTACATCTAGAATTCATTTTTATTCCTCATTCTATTGAAATGACTCAAAACTCGCTGTCATGATATTAGGATAATACAGCTAAAATACCTTCGAAATTCATAGGCAAATTTTTTTTTTACTATATTGTTTTGTTTCCAGTAGGATAGTATATCATAGCAATTTAAATATACCTTCAGTTCATACAACATAATATTTTCAAATATGTTTGATATATTATCCTCCTCGGTCCTCTTGTATCACATGTGATACAAAAGTTTCATAAATTTTTGTGAAGGCCGAATTGCAAAATCAAAGTTGGAACCGGTTGTATCACATGAGATACAAAGTGAAATACATCATATAATTTCCTCGTTTAGTTAACAAATGGCAATACCTGTCTATGATAGCGATTTTAGTAGCATCTCAGAATCAAAATAAGAAGTTTGCACGGCGTCTAAGTAAATATTTTTTTTTTCTTATTTATATACAAATATTAAACTATTTCTAAAAGATGCTTTTTCTTTGTATATGTACTTTTCACTATTTAACAGCAAAAAAAAAAAGAAATGTTTACTGAAATATTAAAGCATAATGATTTGTTAAATTTGTTTGCATCACACATGTGATACAGTCGGGACCTATCACTTATGAACATACTTTTTAAGTAAATTTTGTTTTAATTTGTGCTTATATTTTGAAGATTGATAGAATTACTTCTTGAATTATAAATCTATAGTTGAGGTGTTTGCTTTCCATTCTTACTCATTTTTCCTGATAATTTTTTATTTAACAAGTATTTTCTTGTCATTGATATATTTTACATCAGATGAGAGCTGATGAATCTCGATTATTCTGATTTGAGTTTGAAGGAGGAAGGTTCGTTCTGGGTACCTTCCGTTCCGAAAGCAAGTACTTACCGATCACTCCAAAACGATCGTCTTCGCGTGATGTTGGTACTAGTTCATATAGATATCACACCTCCACAGGTTCACTATCAGATGAAGATGATTATCAAGGTGATAATGGAAGTGAGATGGATTACGATGATGAAGATCAGGATGTAACTTTTCACTTTTCTGCTCTACAAGAAACATTCAAGACATTTCACGAAAATAAAAATAAAAAATAATGTTCATGTATAATATGTGCCTGAAACTTTAATAAAACTTAATTTTCATGTTTAATTTATGAATTTTGCGTATCGTGTGATTAAAAACTTAGATTAAAAATAAATCACTTTAATCTTGCTTAATACTTAAAAACAAATCTGATTGTATAGTGCCTGGATCCTACATCCCCCCTAGCTTCTATAAATTAAAAATAAATTTTTTATTGCACTTTTCTACATCATAGGGATCAAAACAACTATATTTAAGTACCTTTTACAAAATATAAAGCTTTTATTTTTGTCTCGGGTCTGAGGAGGTTAACATCACTAGCTTTAATTATGTAAAGTATTTAAAGATTTTATTCATCTATAATGACATTAAAAATGTAGTGTAGCATAGGATTTATCTGAAATGTTTAAAAATATGTTATATAAAAATATCTGTGTTTAGCTTAGAAGCAAATTCAATTATAATTTTTACTTGAATTTATATGAACATTTGAGAAATTTTCGAAAAACAAAAAAAAGTAATTGTTTGAAAAAAACTCCTATACCATTTTGATCGTTTGCAGAAAGTTATAATTTTTTTTCATTTGATGAAATAGTTTTGTTTTAATTCTAGAGTAAAAACGTTACCTGAAACTTAATTAAAGAAAATACCTTGTGTAATTGACCCATTTCAGCAAACACATAATGAATATGTTAATGATAAAATATTGAATAATGATAACGATTCACGGTATGGTATTCTATGCATATTTAAGTTAAATGCGCATAATTTATTCAAATGAGCCTAAAACGTTATGATATGATGTTAATTATAAAATGTACTCATGTTGCTTAATATGATTGTACAATAGGGTGGATCGCGAATATATGAGGAAATAATATTATTATTATTCGGAACCTACTTATGCAGAACAAATGTTCTGGGGTATGGAGATCACAAAAAATAAATAATTTTAAAACGATGATTAAAAAAAAATTTAAATAATGTCACAAAGTGGTGATTTTCGAAAATATAAAAAAAACTTATTTTTGGTTAATTGATTCTAGACTCAAATAGAAGTCTTTTTTGTTCAATATAAATTGCCAAAAATGATGATTATTGATAAAAGAGTACTGACTAGTACAGTGTACATTGAATTATTTCATAACATCAGCTTTCACTCCCAAATCCACTAATCATTCTGTGTGTGTGTGTGATCGAAACTTTTCTTTATCTTCTATTTTATCGTGCACAGTCATTTCGACAGTAGGTTTCTTAAAAATTTAATATTAAAGAGGCTATTAAATGTATTTGTTGTTCTTTTTTTTTCTTTGTTACTATCTCAAAAATATGCCTTATTTAAGTAAATTTTAAAACTTGCTAAACTACTTTTTTTTAAAATAAAAACTAATTTGACTGTTTCTCATAAACCTTTGCTCCATTCTCCTTGTAGCGGTACTTAACATAAAAAAGTAGTTTTTTTTTTTTTTTTTACTTCATCTACTTACCAGAGAACATCATTTTCGTATAGATAGGTTTTGAAGTTCTTGGAAATTTTTTCATCGACATTATTATTCAAAAAGTGAATTTCTATTGCAAGATAATTTACTAAATGGGTACAATTAGTTTTATACAGACTATTTCTCTAAAATTCTCTAAAAATGTATTCCTAATTAAGTTTCTTCAAATTTAACATTAGAATATTACAAAATGAAAAAATTAGTATAAATATTTCGCACTACAACTACACAAATAAAAAAATGATAAGCTATTACATTCATGCAATATTACACATTTTCTTAGAATTGAGCTATATGTACCTCAAAAAAATAAAGCACTATCTTATTTAGATACTTTCAATAATTGAGACCCAATTTTCAATCAAAGTTAGTCTTATTAGTTCAAAATTATCTTCAATTGAACGAAGTGAAGTTTATCAAATACACAACCAGTTACAAAATTCTTTAAGTGGTCTTATATAATAACATTGATAAGAAAAACTCTCCAACTTTTATGCATTCAATGAGTTTGCATTCAATGCTGATTAAAGTTTATTTGCACTACATTAAAAATATAAATTATTCGTGTGGAGGCAATCGAGCCTTAATGTTCAGATTAATATCGTTCAAAAAAGTTAGAATATGTACGATGTGATAATTCTTCCTCTTGATTATATTTTCTTTTAATGTTCTGTAAAGAGCAAGACTGCATCTCGGCATTCAGTTATACGTCAAGTCCCTAGCCTCACAAATCTTGAAAATTCTGATGAAGTGAGCTACCGGAAGAGGCTTCTCACGCTTCAATGATTATCTTACATATGTTCTCTTCCGGGTGAGTGTGCCAGTTCTGCATCCAGATTAAGTGCCTCACAAAACATCAGAATTGTTTTGGAATGCACTTTCGGAATGGGGCGTTGTTTCTTTTTCGGGAACCATATTTTCCGGTCTGATTCAGCAGCAAGTTGAGCTTGAAGACCGAGTCCCTCGCACATCTTGAATATCATCAAAGAATGAACTATAGGGACTCCAATTCTTTCAAGTTTGCTTTCATCTTGTTTTGCAATAACTGTACGTTCTTGTACCTGTGCTGCGCTGTCAAAATAAATCCCAATAAAACTTTTCAACACAACCAAAACACAGCCCAGTATTTCCAAGAGAGAAACAAGAGGATCTTCAATATAATCAGCTATAACGGTGAAATCAAGTAAAGACTTGCCTCCAGAATACAAAACACCACCATGGTCGAAACGATCACCACAGGGGCAAAAATAACAATTATAATAGGTAGAAAATTCGCACAAAAATCAAAAAGATGCACAGTTCGCAATAGAAAACTTTGAAATGAGCTAAAAAATCTAATATTCATTATGTTTCATTTTCAAACTGTTATTAAATTACAGTATTTAGTTGTATTATTCTCAATCATTGTTGCGTTGGAAATCTATAAGTATATTGTTGTAATGAGAATAAATAAAGAAAAATACTCTATTGCTGTATACTCGCATATATATATATATATATATGAGAGATAAGTAATTTTAGATAAAATCATAAATTATTATAAATTAAAAACAGTTCAAAGTTATATAATTAAAAATGCTCTTTAAAAATTTATTGTGTGAAAATACAAAATGTTTTTTTTGACGTATTTTCCTACCAAGGATATTTTAAATACTTCAAATACAATAAACAAAACGAAAGAGAAATACACCTTTAAAATTTATACACATATAATAGAGAAATATTTCGTGTTCGCATTATTTTTAACTAAATCTGTAATCGAAATCACTGTGATGAGATGATCACAAGAGTCTCATTTAGCCAGAAGCTAGTGCTGGCACACTAGCACAAAACACTAACATATCTTTCTTAGAAACAAATATATATATAATTTTCTTTAAAATTACATCAATGTGCATGTGTACTAGCTGTTACCCAGCCACTTATCTCAGTATCCTATGATGTTGTATGACTATATACTGTCTTTTAATTTATTAATGTCCAAGTCCTAACCTTAAACTTTCGATTATACAGAAAAAAATATTATATAGCCTTCACCGCTTTTTTTAAAAAGAAATGTGCTGTTCATTTATGGATCGGCAAACTCTCCGAGATTTTTTTATTCTAGTCCGATTAGCCTCAAGAGTGCACATTATTTGACAATCGCAGACGATAAAGTGTTTACACTGAATTTATAAGTAAAGTTGTGAAAGATGTGAACGTTACAGCAAAAGAGTTGCAGAGAGTACTTTGATTAACGGAATTTAAGTCAGTCACGTGTGTACAGTGACGTGTTCGTATAGAATGGAATATCAATCCTCCGACATCAAAATGTATCCACCAATGGGAAACAACTTTAAAAAAGACGGGAACTTTAGTATCTCAAACTGGCAAGTATCCTTACGTTTTCGAGAGAGAAGACATTGTTGATTGTGTGCGTGATTCATTGTGTAGAAGTCCAGATAAGTCTAATAGGCAAGACAGTAAAGATATTCCATTCCGTTCGACACGTCGCTGTACACGCTTGACGATATAAATTCCGTTAACCAAAGTACGCACTGCACCTCTTTCTCTAAGGCGAACGCATCTTTAGTAATTAAGTCAGTGTAAAAAGTTTATTATCTGCAAATGCCGAATAATGCACGCACGTGCAGCCGATCGGACTAGAACCAAAAAATCTCGGAGTGTTTTCCAATCCACGGATTAATGTAGTTTATTACATTCTGATAGGTAGTTCCACAATAATAAGCCATTACATTTGGATATTTTAAACCCGGACACCCTGTATATTTTGCATATTTCTAAATTAATGTTTTGAAAATAATCGTAAAAATATCTACTTAGCCGTGTACCTTGAAACCGTACATACTGAATTTAAAAAAAAATCACCTTTATCCGTTTTATTTATTTTTCTGTGCTTGTACCTATCAATTATTTCCACAATTCAGTTCTCCAATAAGAATGCATTTCTTAAGATTGGATATTTTAAATGCTTAATGAGACTACATGAATCACATTTCTATTAGATACTGAAGTGATTCAATTTTTTTAATGACATGAATTCATTCATATTTTTCTAATTTTTTTACTGTACAAAAGCTCATTTTTAAAAATCCTCCGTCTAGACTACTTAATGACTCGTCATTAGATTTACAAAAAAGGTTATCTTAGAAATCTAGTACAGTTATATCTGATCTTTCTTCATAGGACTTTAATAATTTGAGTAATAATTACTTTGGAATCTCAACATTTACCAAACTACTTAAGATAAGTAACAATATATAAATAGTCTAAAAGTGCTCATTTGTTCTCAAAATAAGGAACAATATTGCATATTTGTATTTTAATGATATAACGAATAGAATTTAGTAATTTAGCAAATGTGCGCTTACGTTGTTTTTTTTTCTGAAGGAGTAAGACTAAATATTGTTACATCATATTCTTGATATACAGATATTTAGATTTTGCTCAAATATATATGTAATTCGAATTCAGAGTAGTAAAAGTTTTTAAAAATGAAAGAGCAACT
>BMAV01012310.1:0-36612 GCA_019973955.1 Trichonephila inaurata madagascariensis | reverse complement strand
TTTATGTTTATTATCTATTAATTTGTTCAAATGTTCTATCTAGGTTATAATAATAATCATAGTGAGCATAGTATATGCATTAATAAATTATTTTTGATTACCAGAGAGATATTAACGTTTTATTTGAATAAAAGGATAATTTATTAAATATCATTATATCTTATGTGTATATCACATTTTTTACATATTACATCACAGTTTATCATTTGCTAATGAATTCTTACTTTAAATAAACATATATATAGAGAGAGAATTTTAAATATTCGTAACGATAACTGTGCAATTCGTAATTTTTAGACCCATGTCATTTATTTATATCCCAATTACTTAGGCTATACTCTTGTAAAATGAAAAAGAAAATAAATAAAATCTTAAAATTCTTTTAAAAAATTATAATATTAGTTTCGTAATGAAAACAGTACGGGTTATTATAAGGAAATGTTTTTGTAAGTTGGTATTATACGTGTTCCATTTTTTTTTCTCTCATACTGTTTGTCTCTCCCTAAAACCTAAAATTTTATGTTTGAGATCTCACAACCATAACTTAACACGTTCAAGCACAATAAAATGTCACAATTCTCAGTTATATCAACCTTCTAAAACATATATAAAACAAAATTTTAAATCCAAGTTTCGTAGATATCACTAAAAATTCCCACACCAGTAAACATTTCTAAACTTCTAAGTTTTTCTTATTTACAATACCCGAAGTGAATTTTGTTTGGTATATAAAAAATGAGAACTTTACCCAAGTGTGAAATATTTCATAAAATGTAGGAAATTCAATTTCCATAGCAGGGTCAAAGTCTTATTGCATTTCAGAAAGTCCATATATGAATGTAAAATATGATGTACTTGCGGGTATTTTTGCATGTTCTATAATATCATTGATAGCAGAATAGAAATAAATCTATTTGAACACCGAAAATAAGTGATGTGGTTTGTCAACATTCTGAATTTTCAAATTATATCGAACATTGGAAATATTGTTTCTGCACATCTTATATCTTACTTCATTTTCCTTTCACATCATGGAATCGTTTCACATTCAATATTTAAATAGTATTTCGAATTCGTATTTTTGTTATTTCAAGAAAAGAAAAAATAGAATTTAGTCCAAGCAGATTTTTTTTTTACTTAAACTGTATTTCTTATTCTTATACAGCTAAAAAGAAGATATTGACAAAAATTTCATAAGAACAATTTAATTTTAATATGAATCAATTTTAATAAGTAACCCAAAAAAGTAGTACTTCATTTATTATTAATTTTTTACAGAGGAGTTAAAATAATGTTATTACTTAAAATCATTTTCTGAAAGTTAATCCTTTAAGTTAATAAATTTAAAACAATTTTCAATAAAAATTTATTAAATTTAAGATAAATTCTTACTAAAATAATTGTGGAACACAAATGTGTCAAAGGAAAACAACTATTCATGTACAGTAAGAATCAGTAATTTTTCATCATATCTGCATATATTGTATTGCCAAGACATTCTACACAAATATTTTTTAAGCTTAGTAGAGTAAGTAAAGTATATTATTGACTGAAAATGCACATGCAGACCCCCCTCCCTCAAAACACAGCAGTAAATTTTACCAAAGAACGCACCGCAGCAAATCCCTGAACACATATGAGTGAGGAATATGTTTAACATGAAAACCTGTGCAATTGATAACATGTCAGGTTGTTAGGTTTTTATGCATGCCTAATAAACTACTATATACATCGCTTCCTTTATACCTGAGAATAAAGGCCAGCGAAATGGCAAATTTAAAATTGTTATTAGAAGATAACAGTTGAGTTTTATGCTGCCATCGTATAAACAGTAACTATAATTTTACGTTTGGACAGCAATTTGATCAATATACTCACATGTTTTGTCCGTAGTTAATGAGTTTTTTTATTCTTATGCATGTATGCATTGTGGAAACTTTGTAATTTTTTTTTTATTTTTCTACTTCAAATAAAAGTACAGTTTAACTTTAAAGTAAGTGACTATATTATTTGAGGGCCTCAATGCTATTATAAATAATGCTCAGCAACAGCAGAGTGTTTGCTGGTACAGGGTAAGCATTTATCCTATTTTTCTATCAGTGCAGGATAAAAGTATCATTTTTCATTGGAAGCTAATATAGAGCATCAAGACATCATCTAATATGATCAAGTTGAACTTGGCGTGTGATAATGGCTACATAAAATGCTGAATTTCTTCTTCAAATTGTGTATATGGGAGAGGGCATGTGCAACGACATGTTGTGTTATCATCCATTTAACGCAACTTTATGATGTTAACCATTTCCATTAAATTTAAGAAATCTCCTTTAAGTACCTTCACAAGATTTATGAGACTCTATGCATTACTTCTCTTACGCCAGATAAATTAGTCTACAATCACATGAAAGACTTCATTGACTTTCGTCTGAAAAGTGCACGCATATTCAATCATTTTCCGTTCACGTTCGAAAGTGCCTACATCATTACAAACAGCGTTACACGGTATACTTGTCAAGATGTGTGGAGGAATACAGACCACAAAAAGCTTTCACACAGAATTTTTTGAAGTTTCTACAAAGTTAGCTTCAAGTTTAGAACTGTAAAACAAACACGTATGTAACATACTATGTCCTAAAAATGTTTACCCAAAATGTTTTAAAAAACAGGCACATGTTTTATTGTACATAATTAAACTCTATACTAAATAGAAAAGGAAATGTGGAAGAATTTTAACTTTAATTTTAAATTTTACACACAATTTTTTATTTTAAAAATTGTGGAACACCAAATGTATTTAATATTTGTTTTTGTGAGTACACACTACGTGATATGAAGAGTTTTTCATATATCTTAGAAAACTTTTTATGTTAATACTTTCTCAAACGGTTGAAGACTTAGTGTGTGAGTGTTAAAATGCTTGTGTGCGTGTTTCAATGAAGAAGGATCAAAGTAATAAGCAGACAGTTCTGAATCTGTATCGAAAGTTAATTAATCCTTTCGTAAAAAAGTGTTTTTGTTGTTTCTGTTATCTGTAATTTCTAAAATCACCTGTCTGATTATAATAGCATTGCATACCGTAGAACACAATTCTAAGAATCAAAACTAATGCCTTTACCAAAGAAAAATTCCCATTTTCACTACAAAGAAAATGCAAGATGAAACGCATTTCAATACCATAGCCATACAACATCACTTTTTTCAAAAGAGTAGCACTCAATATCACCTTTATTAATTAAAAATACGCTCAAATCAAAGACAGAAAGTGCCCGAGCAGTGTGCGGGTAAACCAGTAAGGGGTTAACGATTACAACCTGTGTTAAAAACAAGTAAGTGCATTTACATTTAGCATAGCAATCACTATAGTTGTAAGAATTTGATGAACATTTAATAACTGAGAATTTCAAAATGAGATTATAAATTTGTGTATGTTACGACTGAGTATGTGTCTATTTCAGACAGGTGATTAGAAGAAATTTAACATAAATTAAATGATAAAAGGTAATAAGTCTATTTAGAGAAGCTTAACAAATGTTGTAGAATTATTATGAAAGAGGGATAGAGTATATAGTGAAAGATTATTCCCTAAATTAAGAAAAACCTGTTTTTAGATGAAGTTCATTTTCTACATTTTTATGTTATTTTTCAAAATTGTCTTAGACTGTAACGACCTATACTCATATAAAAAAAAGGTGCGAACAGGAAATGTTTTTGTTAACAAGATACAAATTCTTTTAAGATATATGAAACATTCTTCATAGCGTAGAGTAGTGCTTCTCAAGCTGTGGGGCGCGCCCCCTAGGGGGGGCATGATAACCTTACAAGGGGGCGCGAGTATATCGAAAAGTCGAAAACAAAAGATTACTTTTAAAAAAATTAGTAATTTACTGAAAGGAAGCAAGACAAAATACATTCTGACATCATAAAATATAGATTTACACTGATATAATACACATATAAATGTATCAGTACTGCACAATGTGTTTCATAATTAATTTAACAGTGCTAAGTTAAGAACACGTTTAATAATTATCAGTGACCCTATGGAATGACATAGAATTATATGCAAAATTTAATACTTATCTTGATAATTTGTACGGTTTATGATTAAAGTCGTATTGTAGCTTTACGTCAAAGTATATTATTATTGAATTCAATACATGTTATTGTATGGAGGGAGGCGCGATGAAAATTATGATTGAAAATTGGGTCGCAAGTATAGAAAGTTTGAGAACTGGCGTAGAGAGTATACTTAAAAAATGCAAACATTTAGAGTTTCTTGTGTACCACAATTAAAAATTATAAAAAAATGTTGAAAAACTTTAAAAATTGAAAAATAAAATAAATTTCTTCCATTTTCCCAATCTATTAAGTATTATATTTAGTTATATGCAATAAAAAAGTGGCTCTTTTTTGAAGCTTTTATTAATGAACATTATTGTTCGTTTTTCAAACAAATCTCTATTTATTATCGTAATATGAAAAAATATATCATTCAGTTATTTCTCCTTTTTTCCTTATTACTGAAGTTCATTAAATACTAATAATAGATTAGGAAAACAAAAGAATAGGAGAGGAACAGAAAATTAAAATAATCTTAATACTTGAAAGAATACAATTCAAACTTCAATTTTCGTCAAAGAAATTAATTTTCTGATTTGTCAATGTCTGAAATTAAAAATCTGCTATCATTATTTCTAAAAGAACATTTTTTTGAATGTATTTTGAATTTTGTGAAACATATTGAGATTTGTTTTATTTTCAAAATGCATAATTTTACAACAGTTAAACATTTAAAAGTCGTAATTAGAATCTCTTTGGACATACATAAAAAGAATATGACATTAATTATTTTGTTCAAAAGATAATAACCATTACAAAGGAAAAAAAATAATGAATGTTCTAAAAATGGGTTTTCCTTTGAATTATTTCAAAAGAAAATGAGAATCCCATGTAAGATATAATGATCCAATTAGTGATTAAATATCTTCGATTTTTTGCAATGGGACAAAAAAGAAAAACATGATTAAATATTCCCTCTGAAAAATTAGAAAAAAATAATCATTTTAATTAATTCATCAAAAAGAATAATTCATTTCGTTTCAATTATATTTTAATGCAAACATTTTTCAACAATACATCATTTCTAGTATAGCAGATTTTAATTAACTGCTGTACTTTTAATTTAAAAAGAGATAAAAACATTTGAAAAAATCTGTCATTTGAGAAACATAACTTTTTTAAACGCTTTTAAAGCAGCTTTACCTCTATTACAACAAATAACTGCACTTTACAAAATGACTCATTTCTTTGCTTCACTCTTCTTTTAATTGTTTTCAGAGTCAACTTCGCACAATTTTTAAGTAACTATAGTATCTGTCTCAAAATGACTACTATATAATCACTAACTGGTATACCTGTTATTCACACGGGTGAATTAAAAAAATAAATAATACAGATTGATACAGAAATAAGATTTTAATGCGTTAATTTTACGCGAATTACAACTTAAACAAAAAAAAGCTTTTTGTGGATATCTCAGCTGAATAAAATAAATAAATAAATATTTCTTAAGGGGTATTGGAATGCTAAAATCTTATTTTTTTGACAATTTGAGATTTTTATATTTTTAAAATTGTATAGATTGTAACCTTTCTAAAATTACCTTACTTTAACTACTAGAATAATTAGAAGTCCTTAAAACCTATTTTTAAATGATCTTTGAAACTGAGCAACACCCATTTGAATGGCGTAAAATGTAAACAAAGTACTTCGTCTTTGCTTAAAAGTTGTGAACGTCTGATATAAACCAAAACATGTATATTTTATTGTAAATTGAGCATTTTATTTTTTTATTTCCTAGCCGATTAGAAGTCTCACTGTATACATTAAAATCAATTTATCTCAAAATGTAAATTTTGATGTTCGATGTACCTTTTCTGAGAAACTACTGATCACAGATTTGTAAATTTTTTATGGTATATTTATAATGATAGCTAATATGTATTGAAATAAGTTATTTATAAAAAAACTCAAAGATTTATTTTTTACAAATTTTTTATGTGAAAAATGGGTCAAATTTTGCAATGTTTGATAAAATATTTCATTAATTAAGAAAAAAGTTCTTAAAATTAGCTAAAAGCTCATTCAGCACAATAAGAAAGGTGAACTTTAATTGTATGAAAAATTTCAAGCGTGTACATATAACAAATTTTGAGAAAAGGTACATCAAAAACAGCCAATTTAATATTGTCAGTATATATATAGAGAGAAAGGTTTCCAACTCCCCTTAAATTTTAATTCTGAAAGTTTCATAGCGGATAAAAATGAATTTTTTTTTATTTATTACCCCCTAACTTTCTTGTGGTTAGATTTTTGAAAACACCTTCCTAGCAAAAATAACACATAGTTACAAATTTTGTGTATTGAACACTTACAATTATGTAAAAAATTTATATCTTGTGATGTGTAATACATTAATATTACTTTCTGCTGTATTTATTTTATGTTAAAATTATAATATTTGCAGGCAACGTCGTTCCTTACATTATAATGACGATTCAATGGAAACATAGTGAAATGTTGGTGTTAGAGCCACGTTGGCATCATTTTGCGACCCTGTTGGTAACTTGGCGATTGATTGAACGGTGCAGAAGTTGATATGCCGTAGTGCCACCTATTAGGGAGCTGCAACAAAGAGGATATCACAAAAACCATCTCCATAAAACAATACATATACATGTCAATTTTCTGAATGATCGGTTGAACGGTGTTGGAGTGAAGCGATTTCATTTATGCATACGTCCATTTTTATATACTTATATAGATTACAAGAAAAAGGTTTTATATCCTTTAACAAAGGGGACTCGACTTTTCATACTAGTTTTAGGTCTTTCCTTTCCAATTATTCGTATTATTACACTATTTATTTTCCTATGGAATATTTTTATACTTCAAAGAAATACATTTTTCAAAGCATTCGCTTGTTTTTTTAAAAAAATATTTTACACCAACAAATTGAGAATCTACTGATCATTTATATTTCTTCAGCTCTTCTCATATTTCACAAATACAACTTGTAATAAATATACAATGGCCATTTATTTATAGAAAGGAATGAACTGTCATTCCCGATTTTATAACTCAAAATAAGAGTTTCCGAAAAAGAAAATAAATTAGGAGTATCTGGAAAGGTAAATTTTTTTCTGATTTAAGAGTAACGAGGTTTAAAATGTCAAATGCACAAGTAGAGTGAGTGTAATGTATATATAAATATGATCCCTGAATTCTGCTTGTTATGAGCATATGTTTATGCATGATGATACATGCATTTGGAAATATATATTTATTGAAAGTTTTAATGCAAACATTATTTCTTTAGTAGAAATTACATAAGCACGGATATATGTATTGTTAAATTACATTGTAACGGGTCTATTCGCGTTCTTCCTATTAATAATCCTCTTAGGGAATAATGGGTCTTTAAATATTATTCTATTGAAAACTTTCCTTCGAAGGAAAAGATGCGATTTATTCAAATCAAAACTTGTATTTATAGATTAACTCTCAAATTCCAGAAGAGAGAGATTAGAGGCTAATAGAATTGTAAGCAGTAATTAAAGTAAGGCTAGGCGAGAGCGTTTCGTAGATTATTTGATTAATATTAAAATTGACAGTTTGGTCAATTAGTTGTTAAATTGGATTCGGGTCAGATTGAATTAGATTACTTTACTCGTCCACCTCACTGTTGCTCCCGTGTTTATAACTTGCTGCGTTTCTTAACTTAGGTTGTTGATATTTGTTACGTTGTTGAGAATTGTTAAAGAAAGAGCTTGTATTGACCATGGCTTATCTTCCTTCTGACCCTCATACACTAATGTATAGGTTCTCCCATCCATTACAACGTATACGATTATTTTTCTTTGAAATTGGTGCAAGTACATTTTTGACAAATGTTAGTTAATCTTAATACTGAATGCAATCTGCTATGAGCTTTTTATCTATGAACACAGTTCCCTAAGAAATCGTCCAAACATCTCATCATTTTGTCAACATAAATTTACGTAGTTAATGAAATTACAAATATTATAATTATCTCCACACATATAATATAAAGTGGATTCACATAAGAAATACAAGACAATCATGTTGTAAGAAAAACAAAATGTTTGATAAAAAATGCAGAAGAATACTTATTCAACTCTTTCTCTCTATAAATATATGCGTGTGTTTGTGTTCGAATGTTTGTGTGTGTGTATGTGTTTGTATGTATGCGTGTGTTTATGTGTGTGTGTGAATGCGTGTGTTTACGTGTGTGTGCATTAGAATGGGCCAAAACAAAGTGTTTTTCTTTCTCACTCTATAATTTTTAAAGTTGCTCATAGCCTAGCTAAGTACGAAGACAAAATAAAAAAAATTATATCATTGAGTAGTGAACGTTTTGGCTTCAGTAGTCGATTAACACTTACAAGCATATCATCTGCCACCATTAACATGGTGTAAGAAATTATTCAGATAAAGAATTTCAAAGCTTTCCTATCACATTCAGTTCGGGAAAAGATGTATCAAACTTAACCCGCGATCACTCACGCGGGGTGTTCTGTACACCCCAGCAACTAGAAAAGCCTCCTACAATTCTAAAAATAATGCGCAGAGCCACGATTTTTTCTGTAGCTGCCCATTTTAGGTCATTGAACCTTCAGGCCTGAGGTAATCAATCTCGCTAGAACGATTGGAATGTAACGACCTTCAAAAGTTTATTTGGGGTGCTGAGAACACCCCGCGAGTGATTGAGTTATATTTTCGTACTCGAATCATCTACGGAAAAGTACGTTTTACTCTTTCCGGTTACATTTATTTTCAAATATATTAATATGCATGAATATTTTATTTAAAATTTCAATAAATATGGTATAAAAATAATATAATTCTATAAAATAATTGTAAAATACAATTTTTTTTTAAACAATTTCAAAACATTTTCTAGAAATTATGACAAAAACTCCATGGGAAAGGGAGAAATAGAGACTTTGTCGTCTATTAGATACTGTATCAACAGATTGAAAAAATGAACTAAGTGAATTCGATGACTGCGTGATTTCGTAACCAAAGTTGGAGAGATGAAACTTGAAATCCTAAATTTTTATAATACAGGTGGTGTTGATTCCACTGATGAAATGTGCAGTATATATTATGTATCGCGAATATGTAACCCTTGGCCATTGCGAATATTTTATCATCTACTTAATACCGCAGGAATTAATGCTTCCTTTGTCTATCATTCGGTTCTTCCTGAAAATAAATGAAACATTCAATATTATTAGAGGAGATTAGAATGGATCTTGTGCAGCCACTGTGGGATATGAAATCGGATTTCCCAAACATTAACAAAACACTTAAAAGAAGCTTTACTGACACAGAATATATTAAAAAGAGCATTAATCCCCCTAAAAAGGGGGTGTTGTACTGCTTGTCCACGGGTAAAAGATGTAAAAATTATTTGTTTTTGTCTTCAATGTAAGAAAAATATGTGCTTAAAGCATATGAATACAGTCTGCTCTGAATGTTTGAAAAATGATTTAAATATTATTTTTCTACTTTTTACTATCCTTATCATTAATTATAAAGTATATTTATTACTGGTAATACGTTTTACTTGTGGTTTATGAAAAAATATAAAATTGTGTACTTTAAAATGAAAATTTTGTAGGTTTAGTTTAAATTAATGCTAGTCTCATTTGAATGCAATAAATTTAACAACTTTGTTTGTATAATACAAAAAACCTCTTATACTTCATAAATATATATCATAATTGACTTTAAAAAATTTTCTTATTTAAATACACGTGTTAAGAGTTTGGGGTGTTCTCTACACCCCGCGAGTAACGACGGTAGAAAATCATGCGCGAGTGACCGCGGGTTAAGACAAAAAACTTTTAAAAAGTGTGATGTGCTGAAACAAAAGATATATATATTAGGGAAAAACCTCCTTTCCGCTTACTCCAATACGATTCTATTGAAAAATATGATAAAATAAATAATTTCCAAGAGTTTTTTGTACTGTATCATTTAACGAATTAAGAATTATCATGAAAATAAGTAAATTTATACCCACTAAATGTTGAGAAAATACTGCAAATGCTTGTTGAAAAACCTTTTTAAGTATTAGTTATTTTGCTGAATGTATTCTGTTTTGCGAATTAGTCAAATTGTATGAGAGTGTTGTTTTCAGTTTAAAAAGGTGACGAATGAATATTTTTCAGATTTATACTTCCGGAATTTTTTTTTACTGCATGTAAAATCTGGTATATTTTATTTGACTACTCGAATTTATTTGGATACAAAGAGTATATTTTTCATAACTCTATTTAAATATAAAAGCATGAAGCATATAAGTATAAGTGTAAATTGGTATCAGTATAGATGCGTAAAACTTTAAGTGTACAAGTACTGCAAAATTAAACATTGTTCATATTATTTTAATACGATGATTCCAAAAAAATAAAAATCACAAATTACAAAACATTTGATTTCTAGAAATCTATTTAAATTACTTTTATAAAGTATAAGAATGAAACAATATTTTATTCTCACACATTTCTCCTATTATAACTATTAAATGCAATCTTCCATTAATTTTAATTTCTGCCAAATGCTTATTTCCATAATGTACGACTAGCTAAATTTTATTAACGTTTAATTTGAATAATGTTAACAATTTACAAGTACTCATTCTCTAAAGGAAATGAAATTATCCAGAAATAAATTAAATTAATTCTTAAATCTTTCGCGATATTTACGGTACATAAATGGCTTTTACATTTATTAAAAGTTTTCTTAGTTAAATAATCTTTACGAATACACACAGTTATCTCGACTTAAGTATTTAGTCAAAATTTTAATTACTACCGCATACAGTTATTAATTTAATGTTGTTCTCCGAGTTAAACAATATTCATTAGCGTAGAGTAAGTATATTAACGCCGTCTTCGGAACTAAAAGGCAGAAATATTGTTCTCCGTTCAATCAACATGCGAACTTGGTGGAGGTCATATGCTTCGATTAACGAAGCTTTTAAATTACTTCATTAAGGTGAAACTTTAATGAATAATCTTGTTCTTTGAAATGAGTGTACAAGATTACGAAAATTGGTAACTTAAACACTTATTTACAACTCTTATCTGTACTTGTTGCATTTTGCAATACATTAAAAATTAATCAATTTCATTAACTCTTACGTTGTTGAGTTTTCGCCTTTCGGATCTTTCCTCCACGAGTTTACTTTTTCTGTGGACCACTTTTTTTTAAGTAAATGCTTATTGAAGGAATATATATATATATTTCTAGAAACGTGATTTAAATAAAGTTGTTTTTTAACCCTAAGAAAATAATCAAAATAATAAATCATTGATAATGAATAGATAGTTAATTAAAATAATTAGCACTAAAATAAAACTTTTTTTAAGAATGCATACATGTACAGTAAGACCCCGCTTAACGCTGTTTCTTTTAGTGCTGTTTCAGTTTAACGCTCTTTTATTTGAATTGTGGGATTCCCCGAAATGGTAAGCAGCGTTAGGCTTCTCAATATCCGAAGCAGTTTATCTATGTTTCTTCTTTCCGGCGGTATTATACGAAAGAATTTTTAGTTTCAAACATTTGATGACGTTATTGTAAATATAAATTTATATAATATAACGATTGTTATAGTAACAAATATTATGATTTTTAATTTTTATCATGGGTGATAACAAAAAAACACGAAAATAAAGCATAAAAAAAGCATTTCACTAGAAACTAAAATTCAAGTGATTATAAGATTAGATGCTGGTGAACGTCAATCTCAAATTGGTGCTACATTGAATTTGGCAACTTCAACAATAAGGGTCATTCTTAAGAATAAAGAAAAAATACTATCATAGGTAACTGCAACTACGACAAGCTCTGCAACTAGAATTACCCGTTCTAGAAATAATACAATAGAGGAAATGGAAAAACGACTTTCATATAGATTGACGACGAAATTGAACACAAAATGACATTAAGCCAATCTACCTTCTTGGTAAAATGGCAGAAAATTGGAACAGAAGAGACTGAATGATCTGAAATATAAACGTACTGACTTAGAATTTTATTTATTTTTTTATGCATAGTCGTTTATTATGTTTCGATATTTGTAAGAAATAAATTTTTGTTTATTGTTATAAAAAAACATAATTAATAAATTTAATGGTAAAATACCTATCCAATTATCTACCCATCTTCCTCTAACCCCTTTATTTACATGATGAGATAACCTCGTTTAACGTTGTTTCATATTACGCTCTACTTTGATGAAACGTATACCCCGCGTTAAGCGGGATCTTACTGTATTATGGTATTCTTGGAACCGTGATTTTGCAAAAGCGTACAAACAAATATTTTTTTATTATTTAGTTTCGCTTAAATTAGAATACACGTATAAAATTGTTCCAAGTATATTATTACAATAAAACATTATTTAAATGAAATATTTTGGAAAAAAATGAACTTAGAATTACCGAATTTCAAAGCATTCTCCTTTTATAGAAAATGCTTCAATAACAATAATAATTTGTTACAGAGGGCCAGAACTAGGATTTTTGGGAAAAAAAACTGCATTCTTTTCAGAGTTATCAATTGAAATAATTATCGGTTTTTATATTTTTATTTATTTATTTTTGTTGACACTTTTCCACTGTGATGTATTAAAACATGGATAAACCCATTTCGAAATTATATATTTCAAAAATCATTGTTCAGGCCCTTTACAGAGGTCTGAGCTATATGTAGGCAAAATACTATTATTACAGAAGCATTTTTCATAAGTGAAGAATATCTAGAAAATAGCTAATTCTATGTGTTCATCTTTTGCCAAAATATTGCATTAATTAATTTTAATTGTAATAATATTGTAAAGCGAATTTTATACTTGTATTCTTATCTAAGAGAGCCTAAAACATTAAAAGAATATCCGTTTGTACAGATTTCTAAGACCATGGTTCCGAACGTAGTCAGATACCTTAAAATAATATACATATTGTAGTCACAGTCACTGGCCATCTGCGAACAAGATTGTGGGCTCAATCCTGGCCCAAGTCGGTGGATTTTCATGATGCAGAAAATCTATAGTAGCCATCCCGTATGATTATACGGTATGTAAAAGATCCCTACGTGTCTGTTCAGCTTGGGTGCTCACCGCAAAATTAAATCCTAGTACATGTTCGCATCGTCAGAGCTCAAGTGCCTCCCTCTAATGAAGAAACTGGGAGTCAAAATTATTTTGGTAATTGGTATCGTTTATATGGTGCTGCGCTAAAAAGGGATACCGTCTCCTGGGGAATGTACTAGTTGTGAAAAGGTTCAAATACGAATACGCAGCCCTATTAGGAAAAAAAATAAAACCTGGTATAAATAGGGTGGTATATCACCCGGTATAGTCGAGGAAGGATACTTGACTAGTCGAAGGAAAATATTAAAGGGACATATTCGATAGATAAAGCTTAATGTGAAATCGTAGACCAAACCACCAATTCAATTAATGAAAGAATTTCTGAACATGTGGTTACGTATTATCTTACGGGAATGTGGCCACAAGCGAGTTCTGAAAGTTAATCAGAACAAAAAGTTCCAAAATTTGAGACATATATCACTGGTGGATCACTGCGCACTGGAGGGGTATGAGGGAATTGAATCAAAAAGCACCACAAAACTATAATACCGGGTGCAGGATATGTAAGGTGATTTAAAAGTAAAACTTTGGAAACTTCTGAACACGACCTCAAGTGGCTACGGTAGCCTAGTGGTTATGGCCAAAGGCTCATAGTCGGCGTGTCATGAGCTTTAGTACCTCTAAACATGTACTGTGTAGGCTGATGCACGTTAAAACAATCAAGGCTCAAAGATCTTCCGTCTGTGTGGTGTTTTATTTCCTTAGTTTGGAGAAGAGCGCCAGCTCAGATATTGTTCTTGTCAGCTGACTGAGGTTTGAAATTACGAGGTCCATATCGTCAATAACCCCTGAGAATCTTTATAACGCAATGTTAAGAAAAACTCTCTCATTCACTCCACGTTATATCAAGACTGTAATTCAATCATTGTTGCGTTACATGTAAAACTGTCATGAATCCTTAAAGACACGTTCCGGCCATTCAATTTTCTACATCCACCATTGTGCATTATTACAGAAGCAAAAGATATATACACAGAGAGAGAGAAGAAAATCAATAATTAAGCAGCTACATTGAATGGCGAATAGTCACAATTAATTTAGTCTCCTATAGAAAGTGCATGAAATAAAAAACTTAATCCAAAACTCCCAGTTAACGAAGATAATGACCAACACAATACCCAAAATATAGTAGAACTAATATGCAGCTACTTTTCAAAAGAAAATTCCCATCCAACACAAAATATTTCTCCCACTGATTCCATTGTAGGTACCTCAACGCAGCAAGTAATTGCACAATAAGTATACAATTATCAACTAAAGATAAGTGAAGCGTTGTTTGTGGTTTTTGGATATTACGTTCATTTAATTCCATTTCTATTGACCGACAAACTTCAAGTCTTGAATTTCCAGCAATAATGAATTAGAAGCCCCAGTCATTCGTCTCACACGTAATTAAAACAATTTTAGGACTGAAAAAGTTAATCTCTTTGTTTCAAATAATTATAGTGTTTCCACTTGCAGAAAATCTTGTCCCATCTATAACCTCAAATGATCCTTTCTATGGTCATTTATCATTGCATTAATTTTGCAACTCATTCATTGCAGACGATTTTCCATGAAATTGTGAATTGTTGACCGATATGAAACGTCATCATCAATCGAAACACATGATTAAAACAACTAAGCACAAACACTCGACTGAGAAACAAATTCAATCACTATTTCTCACTAATGATTTACCAGATTTCACTCATACCTTATCTAGAGTCACAGTGTCACACAGCAGTCAAAATTACTTGCCCATCTGTCTTTTCAAAGCTCGATGTCTCTCTGCAGCAAACTTAAGGCGGCCAGACACGATTCGCATTTTATGATTGTTTTAAAGCCTTTTGAAGAATTTGCAGAAGGAAGTCGACTTTTCTTCACATAGTGTCAAAAATGATTAATCATTGGAGGTTTTGCGGGGACTGTAGTTGCCTTAACGTTGTCAGAAAATCTGATTGATGTACCATACCACATATTTATGACTTTACAAATCAACTGGAATTCAGAAATATCTTTTCCACCATAGATAAGATGATATCGCGAAGACAGTTGTCATCGAACTTTTTGAATTCATTTACTTTTGTTTTGGGATGTGCAATGCTACTCACATATCCCAATAATCTCTACATACTATGTTGTTAAACTTGGACTGGCAGACTTAACGAAATTTCTTAATAATTGGAACGTTTTTCAAACTGTGAGACGTGCCCTCTAGGGTGTGTGATAACCCTACGTTGGGGAGTGAACATATCGAAAATGTTTAAAATAAAGAATTATTTTAAAAACTATTAATTTACTGAAAAGAAGCAAAACAAAATACCTTCTGACACATTTACACTGATATAATATACCAATAAATGTATCAATTCTGCACAAGGTATTTGATAGTTAATTTATCAATACTAAGATAAGAACAAGCTTTATAATTACTAATGACTTCCATCGGCTTGTCATATACAAAATTATATACAAAATTTAATATTTTATCTTGATTATATGTGTACGTTTTATATTTATAGTTTTAGCGTCAGAATACAATATTATTGTATTCAATACATTGTTATTGTACGGAGGGGGCGCAATGAAATTTATGATTCAAAATTGGGTCGCAAACGTTGAAAGTTTGAGAAGTACTGATTTAGAAAAAATAGATATAGAGACAACATAGAGTTTAATTTCAACTAAAAATTAATTATTTATTTCTGTTGTAAATGTTTTTGTGCAGTTTTATTCATTTAAAAAGGAGATCTGTTTTGTTTTCTTTACTGTGTTTTAAATAATAGCCAGTGCACATATTTATTCACTTTTTGTTCATATTATGGTTTTATAAGCGGAACTGCACAATATTAATTCGTTTCAATTTCAAACAGAGCCGATTAAAATGTTTAAAATACCTTTTACTAATTTTTATGAAATGGATATAAAAAAAATTATTTTGAAGCATTTATCTTTAAATCAACACATATACATATACAATAAATATAAAGCATATTTTATCAATTACTTCTTTATTAATTAATTCATTTCGGGCAGAAATCAAGTTGCATTATTTTAATTATTCATGTGGAACCTTTCAGGAAACATACTGGCTCGTAGATGTACCTTGCAAAGTAATTCTCTCAATAAGTTATCATTATATGCCATTTATAAAATATTTTTTTTTATAATAGATACGTATAAAATTCGCCAATATATATTTGACAAAGTTCATTATGCTGTTGGATTTTATAACTACAATATTGTATTATGTTCTACTTATTTATATTTATTAACATAATATCGGTTAATAACTTTAAAAATACCTTTGGTCCCTCTTTTTTTTTCGTTTTAATTATTATTTTCATTTCAAACTCAAAAAACAAAAAAACAAAAAATAATAATATAAATAATAAAAAAAAAATCCAAAATTAAGATCAGAATATATACTATAAGTAAGTTTTTTATATGACACGAATTTACTCGTTGGATTGAAATGTACGTTAGTAACGAAATTACAAAATATATGAAACTTTTATGTATGTATGGGACATATATTACTGTAAAATACAAACATCTGGAAACATAAAGCAATAAAGTAAGTTTTATGTTCACAGAAATATTGAAGGATGCAAAAAATTAGGAATTTTATTTCAATTCTGAATAAAAATACTAGGAGTCTACTAATGACACTTTTTTTTTTAAAATGAGACTCAGTACTCGTCCCAAATACGATAAGTTTTTATTACATCATCACTATCAAAATTGTAGTTACTTAATCCCCATTGTAGAAGCGAGACAAATGATACGTAATAGCATTAGCACAGTAAACAATTTGGCTCAAATTAGTTCACTACAAATATTTAAGATGCCTCTTCTTCCGCACACTTTTTGTAAAAACCCAAAGTGATGACAACTGACTCTAAGACTCGTTGCAAACATAACTCTTATCTACTTCTACCGCTTAAAAATTGACAAGTTATTGAATTAAAAATAAAGGAATTCATTTGGAACGAATTCAACTCTGATGTCTTTTATTGACTCATTTGCAAGCTCCATGAAGGAAATGCTATGCATTTTTACTATTTACATATATAATTTTGTTCATTCTGTCCTTTTTTCTCAATTCCTACTATTCATTCACATTATCTCTCTATATATATCATGTTCAAATTTTTAATCGTCAATAAAATACTTTGTATTCATCCACTGAAGTTCAAATACATTTTTTAAAACTTGTAGTGGATGGCACTTCATGTTTTTTTATTAATTCATTAATTAAATTTTATTCTTTAATTTTAAATTTATTCTGCATTATTTCTGACGAAATTAGAACTAGCTGCAACAGATGAAGCCAGTAAGTTTTTCTAAAGAATTTTTCTTGACTTCAAACGCATTTTTTTTTTAAACTTTTGGTGGATAACACTCGATATTAACACAATTTTTTTTTCAAATATCAATGCATTAATTTAATTTAATTAACTAAAATAATCTATTTTTGTTGGCCTAAGTAGGAATTGAAGTTATTTTTTTAAATTAATTGTTATAGCATATGTTTTGCCAAGCACATGATGTAAAGAGTATATAAGCCTAACCACAATTTTTTTAAAAAAGGATCTTATTTTGTAACATAGATTTTAAAATACATAGATGAAAAAGAGGCAAAAGAATTTTTAGATTAAACATAGAGAAAATATGATATGTTACTTAATATGGGTGTGGTCACTTACTAAACCGTAACATTAAAGGTCACGTGGTGTGACTCAGTCATCTCAATTATTGCTTTTTTTTAAATTTTCATTATACACGATAAAAACGTAAGGGAAGTGAATAATTTAATTATATACTTACATACTTTTAAGAACTTAACAATTTTCGTTTGATAATTTGAGAAAAAAATCCGAGCAACCTAATCTAAAATGTTTCAAATGTGTGTGACATTAATAAATGATAAAAATTCCGCTAACATTATAGAAACACTTATTCGCTAACATTATAGAAATGATATTTGCAGGCAGAACTGTCATATTTTTCCGATGCGCTTAAGAAATGTAGGGTAAACACACAATATATATAATACCGAAATAACGTAACCCGGATCACTATCAATAACTAACTCACCTAAGCTCCATTCCAATGCGATCACAGATCCGAATATTTTAATGGTCAATTCTACCTTTACTGTCCAACGAAGTATCACTCTATCTGATCCTAGTTGAAGTTGCGGTTCACTGACGTGCAATGGTAAGTTCATAGATTTATCAAATTTCATTCAAATCTTATAGACCCTATAACAAAACCTCAACCAATTTCATTTAAAATGGACAACCACATTTATTTAATTTAGTATAAGCGCACTGCAGTATTTAGTAATTAAGTCCTTACATAACATTTTTTTCAAAAAACTAATTGAGTTTTGGCATGAGTAAACAATTATTCTCACCAACAAAATGTTTCTTGCGAAACATTCTTCCTTTTTTGAAATTAAACCAGTGGTTCTCAAACTGTTAGGCAAACAACCCTAAGGGGGGGGGTGATAGCATTAAGAGGGAAGGTGAAAGCATATGAAAGAGTAGAAAAATAAATAGCCATTTTTCAAAGAAATAATTGAGCTTTTTTGCGAGTAATCGATTATACTATCCAACAAAGTATTTCTTGTGAAACATTCTTCCTTTTTAGTGGTAGCTTCCTTCTAAGTTGTGAAGATGCAAGAACACGAAAAAGTAGAAAATAAAATATTATTTTTTTTAAAAAAAAATATTAATTTACTGAATGGAAGTACAATACAAAATATATATTCATTCTTACATAATAAAAAATAAAATGCACATTTACACTGATGCAACATATTTATTAGAGTAGGAAGAAAAAGTAACATATAATATATTTATTTCTTAACATATATATTTCTTAAAAGTAACATTTGCACAACTTATAAGTAACTAAGTAACATATTATAACTTATTTTGAGAATTTGTACGGTTTATAATTAAGGTCATATTAGCCTCAGATTATACTATTATTGAATTACATGCATTATTATTGTTTGGGGGGAATTTGGGCACACTGAAAATTATGACTGAAAATTGGGTCACAAAAATTGAAAATTTGAGAAGCACCCAATAAAACATTAAAATAAATTAACCTTAAACAATTTAAAATATATGTTATAGAATAACTTTAATGACAGTAGTTCGGTTACTGCATACAAAACATATGTGAAATAACCCTTATTGTATGAAATTACATTCAAAAATAAAAGAAAGCAACTATCACGAAATCCTACTTTAACAAGCATCAATCCCTTTTTGACAAGGAGAATTCTTACGTTTGATTTGATTCTTTCTAAATCAAATCGGACTGGAATCTGAGCAAAGCAACGAACTCTCTATTCATTGAATTTAAATTGAGACTTAAAAAAGAAATTTCGGGAAAAAAATGAGAATTTTTCTGAAAGTTGAACATTTTTTTATTTATTTGCTAAAAGAGTAAAGTACTTTGTCAAAGAATCTTTGATTCTTTTTTTTTCTTTTTGCCTCTGCAACTATGTAACATCATGGCTTTTATTCCTCCATTTTAAGTTAAATTTATTCTAATACACAGACGACACACAAAAAATTACTTGTTTATTCAAAAAATATAATTTTATCTTAAAGAGTTACGTTTATTTGTAGCATATCTAGCAAAAGCTCCTTTTATTTAAAATTTCTTATCAGACGAACAATATATATCTAACTCACTAAAACTTGGTAATATTCTTTGACAAAATGTTTAACACTGACATTAACGAAGATTCTAAGTATAAAAAAGGTGCATCATCAATTGATATTGAAAGAAACCCTTTTATAGCAGATGACAAAAAATCTTCGCATTCCCAACCATCAATTAAAAATGTTTATCACTAAACAAGTCTCATATATTTAATTACTTCTAATAATTATCAGCCAGTTCACTTTCTTTTGAATAAAGTTTATGAATTTTTACTAAACCATTATGTAACGTTTATTACTTTGTAGCTATTATCTTGTTATCTATCAATTATTTTCAACGTGTTTAATTGTATCAATTTTTTTCTATCCTGTTCAACGTGCCATTCAAAATGATGTCAATGGAATTTTGAAGTAAATAGTCGGGTGGAGTCAATACTGCTTCGTCATTGTCAAGAGCAACTGCTACTCTTTTGCAATATTAATTTTTAATTAACCAACCAAATAATGAACTCTATATCGATCTAGTTTGTTATAAAAATGTAGAAATGAGGTGAGGTTTTACACAGTAGTATTTGTCTTTATAAGGTATCAAACTCACGTAAAATTGTGAATTTTGATAAAAATTGAACAAATATATTTTTTTAAAAAATATTATTTTATAGGCCATCTTATTAGCTTTATCAAAAAAACCAAGTGTATTATTTTCCCTAGAACAAAAACTACAAGTGTTTTAGTACAAGAAAATGCCACTACTTTAAGCAAGATTTAATACTTTAAAATGCATTTTACTTGATTTTTTTTTTTTTTTAAAATGCTCAAAAAGGGACAGCGATTACTTAAAAAGCTTTGAAAATAATTAACTGAATTTTTTTATGTATTTTCTGTATAATAGCAGAAGTGTTTCAACATTCAGATTTATCAATCACTGCTTTATTAAAAATTTTACATTCTCTTATGTAAAAATAATCTTTTTATTTTATCAATTTCAAGTATTAACTAAGAGAAAGTGTTCTAGTTTTTGTAAAAATTAAAATATCTCTTATCCTGAAGGTCATTTCAAATATTAATAGCAAAGTAACACATCAAAATTAGAAAATTAAAAATTTGTTCATAAACTTTTTGTCTAAACTAAGCCCCGTTTATGTTTTTTTTTCTTCTTTTTCTTAATTGTGACAATTTTTAAGGGGGGAAAGAAACACCCCTAGATTTTCATTTTTTTCAGGTATCTGAATTCTTTTGGAACCTTGATTTTAAAACAGTGCATAAAGTGATAATTTTCATGATATTTAGTGTCATTTAGATTAGAAAACATGTATAAAATTGTTTTAAGGTCATTATGACAAAAAAAATTATTTAAGTACAATATTTCAACAAAAAATTAACTTAGAATAAACTTTTTTCAAAACGTTCTCCTGATATAAAAAAATGCTTCTATAATTATAATATTTAGCTTATATAAAGTAAAGACTTCTCCAGAGAGTCTGAACTAGGATTTTTGGAAAAATTAACATTATTTTCCGTTACTACTCATTGAAATAACTATCGGTGTTTTTTTCTTATAATTTCTATCCTCTGTTGTAGTAAAAATGGATAAATCTTCTTCTAAGATATATATTTCAAAAATAATAGTTCAGCCTCTGTACAGAGATCTGAGCTATAAACAGACAAAATATTGTTATTACACGAGTGTTTTTCACGAAAGGAGAATGTTTTGAAAATTGAACATGCTATGTTCATTTTTTGTCAAAATATTGTTCTTAAATAATTTTTTTTATTGTTATAATATTCTTAAAACAATTTTATATGGTTTCCTAATCAAAGTGACACTAAATATCATAAATATAATCCATTTATACGCTCTTGCAAAATCACGATTCCGAACGTAGTCGGATACCTCTGAAGTTGCTGCAAGTAGTCGGATACCATATATATTGCACTTAAAAGTTAGTATTTTAATTAATGCGCTTTTTTTTTAAAGATTACCAAATACTAGTAAATAAAAAATAAAGTTGTTTCTTTTGAAAATTTAGAATTTTTTTTCTTATTGGGTTGCCTATTGGCAATCAAGTCTTTCCGATATAGCAAGTCCCCAAATGTCAAAGCTAGTTCATGCTGCCACCTTCTAGTGGCAGCTCTCGCTACAAAGTTCTGACGGTTGAATTAGTTTTAATTCAAGCTCACGTCAGGGCTAAGTATTGCCGTGATTTAAAATTTCCCAGAGTACCGGAACAAAATTGATACTCAAGGGATTATTTACATACCACATAATCATATGAAATGCGTGTCTACAAATTTCGCATCCCAAAATCTATTGTCTCAAGCCGAGATCGAACCCGTGTGAGTGAGTGAATATTAACGTTGCGCTGTTCAGCTACTCGAGGGCTTTGGTGACGGACTACATAATTCTGAACCATGGTCAAGTGACGTGAAAGACACATGAGCTGGCACCCCCCTCTCCTAACTACCACACCACATCAACGGGAAGACATTTTAGCTCTCGACAGATTTAACGTGCATCGTGGCCCCTTCGTGCATAACGGCGGGTCTTTAGTGGTACTGGGCTCGAACTCATGTTATGCCTGTTATGATCCGATACCTTGACCATTGGGCTACCGCTGTCCGGGATCGAAACCGCAACTCTGGGCTTCGGAAGCGGGCTTCTTGGCCACCGAACCGATAAAAGTGAAGCGCTTTGCCGGTTTTAGGATAATTCTCTTCGATTTAATTTTTTTTAAAATTTCAATAACCTTTTTTTCAAATTTTTTGATTATATTTGTTTGGTCCATAATGCAATCCAAGCAAGATATCGCTGTGAGGAATTCAATTAACTTTAAGAAATCTGAAAGAAAAATTGAATATCTTAATAAGATTGATGAAATATTTTAAGCAAGATTTTTCTTGACTTAATGCTTGGCACAAATATAGCTATCTCGGTAAAAATTGTCAGTTTCTTTTTTTAAGATGTTATTGTGTATTCTAAAATGTTGATTTCTCTGAAATGAGTATTTTATGTAGGTTTTGTGTCCTCTATTGTATTGTGGAGCTTAGAATTATACATTTTTTTCCTAAATATATCACAACCCTTATAATTTTAACCCAAAACAATAACAAACTTAGAAGACCATTACCTACTAATAAAAATTTAGAATTGAATTAAATAATTTAATTAGATACTTCTGCATGTTTTTAAATTATACATTTGCATTCAACGCTTTTTGAAAAGATTACTAGACATCATATTTATTTGAACATTTCTTAAATATTTAAAAATGATGAATATAATATAATGATCGATTTTTGTAACCAAGATTATATATGTTTTGTCTTATTAATTCTGTTCTCGAGAGCATTTTTATGTCACCCACTAAAGCATATTTGAGTAGGATACTCAATTTGCATTTAAGATAAAACAATAAATCATCTTCATTTTCCTTTTAAAAAGGTGTCCCTTTAACGCAAGAGTTTGATCGAGTACAGGTATTCCAAAATATTTGAATTTTACATTTATCATACAAAATGATGCAATTTATCTCATTCATACGTGTTCTAAATGTGACTCATACAAATTGTTTCACAAAGGAATGGATGTAAAAAATATAAAAATGTGCTAAAAAATAATTTATTCGTTTTTTCCCCTTTCCTTTAAAAAAATATATTTTTTTCCATAAAAAATATCCATGGAATAAAAAACAATGATTATCGCAAGTTTCTTTTCCTAAAAATAAGATGCCTCTAGATCAAATTTTTGTCAAGCTATATAAAAAAATATTTATTAATCATTATGTTAAAAAATTATTTTTTTCCTTTTCATTATAATATTAGGGTTATATTCATGTACTTGTATTATTAGAATTATTAAGAAAATAAAACTGATTAAAAGAACAATCACTAAAAATACAAACTGAATTTATTCGGAACACAAATTTTATTTACTAAGATTATTTATCTATCTGTAGACACAATAACTAACATAATGATAGTGATAGCAATTTCAAGAAAAATATACCCTTATTTGGAAAAAATAGATTTACAAGAAATCGCAAAGTTAAAATAAATGATTCATTATGTTTACTTTAATTTACAATCGAACATATAATGAACAAAAAATAGCCAGAAGATATGATATTGAAATAATTAACAAATAACATAAAATGAATATACTTAGTAATTTATGTTGCATGTTAATATAAGAAAATAAGAAATCAATGTCAAATAACTGTTAATATATTTATTAGAATAATTTTGAGCAGTCTTTATACGCAATAAAACTCCGTCCTAATTTTTAATAATTCCTTTCTTTATAAAATTTTTAATCTTTCTTTTAAATTGTTTTTAATGCCATAAAATCATCTGGTTTTGATATAGGAATACAAAGTATACTTACAATAAACTTTACAAGAAATAGTCAAATATGCTAGAAATTCATAATATTGTTTTTAGGGAAATTCTCTGTGCTTTTTCCATCTCTAAATATGATTGTACAGTAAAACCTATTTTTGTGCGGTAGATAGGGGCCGCGAAAAAAATATGCAAATATTTCATAAATATTTACAAATAGCTAACAACTTTGGCAACATGTAGTAGAGAAAATTTATTTTATGCGGAGGAGAGGGCTCGCATAAAAAAAGGTGCACTGAAAAAATACGTCAGTTACTAACGAAACCTACGAGAAAGTACTTCCAAACAAGTAAATAATAAATTTCCGCATGGAAATATTTGAAAAACATTTGATTGCTTTTTTTTACATGGATAAATTTTCAAAATGCTCATACATATTTCGCTGCTATTCATCGTAACCAAGGAGAGCATCTTCCTGTGATGAATTAATTCAAAATCGCTTTCGTCACTTGACAATACAATTTTTTTTTAGCACTATAACATAATAAGTTTTTGTGACGACGGTCGGTTGGTCAGTTGCTTGTGAACGTCACGATAACTAGATATGCATGATCGAAACACTTTTTGGATTTTTTATATAATCTATCAAATTACTGATAATGTCACTGTCATTCAAAGTTCCCTCTTCAATCGTGTGCTGCTAGTGCGTTGAGAGAAATCAATTGAACTTGTATTGTCAAGAGACTGTTTATAACCAGTAGAAAGAGCGTCTTGAAGGGTATGTACATTCACTGAAAACATTACGGTGGCGCCAAAGCCGTTGAAATTCTATACCGTATAAAAAAAGATGGCAGAAAAATAAAATAGCACATAACAAGTCATACAAAAACAAAATCGCATAACAAAGGACCGCGCAAAAACCGGTTCTACTGTATTGTCTCCATTCTTTCCCACCAATCCTTCAGACAGAGGGGAACGCTATCAATATTATTCAATTTAGTGAGAACAAAGCACCGATGATTTCCTGTAATTTGCTATACTAATGGGAGTAAAATTGATGGACGAGCTGGTTTCACTTTTGTTGTCTTCAGGAGTGGTGTTGAATCCCAGAACTTTCAGTTTAGAATTTGTGATGAATGCACAGTTAATGTAGCTGAACTTTTTTTTAAGGTATCCGACTAAGTTCGGAACCGTGATTTTAAAAAGGCGCATAAATGGATAATGTTCCTGATATTTAGTGTCACTTAGATTAGAATACATGTATAAAATTGTTTTAAGGACATTTTGACAAAAAAAAAAATTTAAATACCATATTTCGGCAAAAAATTAACTTAGAATAACCTTTTCTTCAAAATGTTCTTCTTTTGGGAAAAATGCTTTTATTATAATAATATTTTGCCTGTCTATAGTTCAGACCTCTGTACAGAGGTTCAACTATGAATTTTGAAAAATTCGCATTATTTTCAGAGTTACAACCATTTGAAATAATTATCGGCATTTTTTTCTTAAAATGTCTCCCCTCTGTTGTAGTAAAACATGGATAAACCCACTTCTAAGTTATCTATTTCAAAAATTCTAGTTGATCCTCTGTACAGAGGTCTTTTCTATATACAGGCAAAATATTATTATAATAAAAGCATTTTTCACAAAAGGAGAATATTTTGAAAATGGGTCATTCTATGTTCATTTTTTTGGTCAAAATATTGTACTTAAATAATTTTTTATTGTAATACTATTCTTAAAACAATTTTATGTACATTTTCTAACCTAAGTAACACTAAATATCATAAATATTATCCATTTATACGCTTTTGCAAAATCACGGTTCCCAACGTAGTCGGATACCTTTAACTTCGCCATTAAATGGATGAGCAAAATAGTGTTATCTCACAATATCTCATTTGCACCGATTCTCTTTCCTCCTTAGGTTCTCTCAAGTATATTTTTTTCGTCAAACAATATAATCGTTGAAGTCCAAAAGCGACTTAAAAGCCAAAAATAATATTGTTATTGTTGTAAAATTCTCTGCATCGCAGAACTCGTCGTCAGAATTTTCGCCATCAAGACCATCCTCCAGTAGCCAACCCTCTTCTAACTGGTCCAAGTAATCTTCAACGTCATCCTCTAATTTTCTCTGCAAAAATAACATAAAATACACAAAAAGTACAAAAACATTTTCAAAACATTAAAAGTGAAGCAACTACATAGTGATGCTAATTTCTGACATATGGTTTTGGGCAGATTATTTGGGGTATTCGATATACGTAAATTTCACAAAAAATAACAGAGACACAAAAAACAAAACTGTTTTCCACACCTTATCGCTTTTATTAGCAAAAAGCTCTCATTTTCGTTATTAAAAAAATTTCAAAAAATCCCACATTTATTCTAACCGCAACAAACAGCGTAATGACCTGTTCAAACCTACTATATTGATTGTGACATTTGACATGTTTTCTTATAGCTACGTTCCGTATTACGCAATAGTCGTGAATGCATTTGCCAGCAACAACGAATTTACATTACGCCTGCTTTGAGTATAATTCTCCGTTCATGCAATTTTTTGTTCACTAAATGTTATGATGAAAATTTCCATCATCATGCAAAAAAAGGGTCAATAATATAAAGTACTTATAATATCTGAATTTAAGTATATGTATAGTATTTATAAATATCTCCTTTATCAAATTGAATTTTTACTTTGAAGGGTACAGATTTGGAAAAATCATTCAAAGCCACAATAATATTCTCTTGAATAACCCCCTAATAATTGATGTCATCAAAGAAACATAGTGAAAAATAATACAACTATTACTTTCAAAAGTTATAGTTATAAGTAAGCGTCTTGAAATTTAGATGTAAGCTATAAGTCATCTCAAATTTAATAAACAATAAAAATTAAAATTTGTTATTTAGCATACAGCAAATAGAAGGAAAATTTCAAAATGAATAAGACAATTTGCTAGAAAAAACAAACCTATTCTAGGAAGGACAATGGAAAAATCCGAATTCTAATACTTTTCCGTTTGCTATATAACAACGGATTCTTCGTATCTGTGTTACAAGGAAGGGGAAGAAACTCAATATTCGTCAGTATTTGAAAGAAGTGGAAAAAAATGTGCCTACTTTCTTGAGAGTATTATTTGAGATAGTCGATCAGGCTTGAAAGATAGTCGATATTTCATCCGTACATTTTGTATCAAAGATGTGAAAAAGAAGAAATTTATTTACGAATAGTTGAATACCTGGTTAGATACAAAATTTATAAGAATACATATGATTTTTAACCAAAATCTTATTCTGTTCTAAATAGATATGTGTAATCAAAAAGAAATAACTAATATCTATGCAATCTATTTTTTTTAATTTAATTTTATATTTAAGTTTTTTATTAAGTTAAGTTTTATTAAGTTTTAATTTTATTTAAGTTGGGAAAGTCCAATCAAATGAACGACAGAGTAGTTAAAAGCTCTTGTTTCTGTATATTCCAAATATACCAATATCTGTTGAATCATTTTTTTCAATTCCTACTATTAGCTCACACTCTCTATATAGTTTTTTATCTTGGTGGAATTTTCAATCGTTAATAAATTACATTTTAAAGCGCTCAATTTAGCTGAAATTTTATATACATGATTATTTTGGATGACAATACAGTAATTTAATTAGAATTAATAAAAATTAATTGATTAAAACCAATTATTCAAATAATTACAAATAGAGCCACGTTGTTATCATTTTTGGCGACTCGTGTCAAAACTTGAAAATGTTTTTCTTCCTCACATTTAAAGAGCTAATTTGGGCTGAAATTTTCTATACAATATTGTTTTGCGTAACAATGCGATAATTTAATTATAATTAATTAAAATTAATTGACTGAAACTAATTATTTACAGAATTAGAGATACAGCCACGTTGGTTTCATTTTAGCGACTTACGTCAAAACTTTAAAATATTTTTTTTTCTCACGTTTCAAAGCATTCAGTCGAACTGAAATTTTATATGCACAATTGATTCGGATGACAATGCGATACTTTAATGATAATTAATAAAAATTACCACTTATTGCTATGATTCTGTCATATGTATATACATATTTATATTAATTGTAACTATTTAATAAAAAGTAGCTAAAATCAAATTTTTCTTTGTTGATCTAAGTAGGAATTGACTTTTTTTTTATATTAGTAGTTTTTGAATAACTACGAAATAATTTTTAGTCGGATCTCTTTCAGAATCTTTTGTTGAAATAATCAAGCGTTTGTGTGATCACTTTCGCAGGAATAAAACTAATCCAAAATCACCTGAATAAATAATTAAAATTAATAAATGGAAGTATTTCTGACAATTGTGCATGAAAATATAATTTTAATCTCTTTGCAACGATAATAGAAGATGTCAACTAATGTTGAGATTTTTCGAACGACTATAACATTACCTTTTGCAAGAGCTAAAGAAAGTAGTGACCGAGTAAGAATTTTCCTACGACCTGCAAGGACAGTCAGAAAATCAAAAATAGAAAAAGTTTTCTCCGTATTTGTTTTGACATATATTTGTGAGAATAGTTTCCTTGCATGAAGATCAGCATGAATAAGTATAAATGCAAGGTGATTGACATAATCTTGAAGGCTATGATATGAATTTTCAGACTATCTAAAATAAAAAAAAAATAAAAAAATCTAGAAAAGCATGATAGGGTATAATTGTCTCTAAGCAAGGGTACAACCAAGCTGATTCTAAAATTAAATATTTTTGCATCTATAGATGAGATATAAAAATAGCACAATAAATAAATTGAATAGAACTGTCCTATTTTATTTAATTTATATGGTATAATTTATGCCGTTTCTAAGATCTTAGAGCAGTGGTTTCCACCCGATTTTGAGCTATGACCCACCTAGGCCTTCCTAAAATCCCGCTCCCCCCCCCCCCCCTCTCATAACAATTAAATTTTGTTATTCAAAATTTTACGGTTATTCACCTGAAGGAAGCTTAAAATGCCATTAACTTGGTATCTAAACAAGCTTCCAAAGAATAAGTCATCCATGAAAGAAAAAAAGAACAAATGAAAGAACAAATAAATAATTAAAGTTTCCAAGCATATAATAGAGAACTGAAATGCAGAAATAGCAAATATTTGAATGAAATATTATTCTGAAATACTTTGGTCATTTTCATTATTGGACTAATAATAATGAGAGAGAGAGAGAAAAATATAAAAATTGAGCTCACCTAAAAATGTCTGTTAGTGAGATCCTGAAGCGTCATGTCTGCGACAGAGAGATTTTATATCAGGCTCTAATATAGTCAGCTTAAGTTTCAAGTCTCCTCGTTTAGTGATATCAAGTCGATTTCTTCTCTTCGATAATAAATCATTGACCGCACTAAGGCCACATTCAGCTGAATATGAAGATGGGGAGGGTAACAACAATTTTCTTGCAGACTTGGTTGAATGTGGGTATTTAGTTTCTCTCTCCTCACAAAGCCATGACATCACTTCTTTTATATTGAATAAAGTTTTAATGGACTACTCATTTTGAATTTCTGAGAGTTCTTGGTACTGCATTGAAATATTGGATATATCCACTAGCATTGTCTGCGTCACCCATGTTGGAAAATCAATTTGCTTTAAATCAAAAAATCGTTCTTTAAAATCAGAGGCCATTATTTTCAAATGATCCACAATGACAAGTACAGCAGCATCAGTCACCTCACACTTTTTTAGCCAATGAAACTGGTCAAACTTTTTGTGAGAGAAATATTGTTGACATACCTCAACAAATGTAACGAAGCCAAATATCTTCGTCTTTGCATCCACAAGAGTTTTATTTTATCCTTGAAGTTGTTTATTCAACAGATTTATTTTTTCAAAAATATCTGTTAAATAACTTACAAATGCTTCCAACAGTTTTTCAGGTGCATCATTTCAAGCTTGCCACTTAAAATGTCACCAAGGACGTCATATAAATCCATGAATCTTTTCAAGCAATTCCCCTTTGAGAGCCACTTTACCTCAGTGTGAAATAAAAGTCTCATATAGCCTGAATTTTCCTTTCCACAAAATTGTCTGAAGAGACGCTCATATTTTGCATTAGCTTTGATATAATTGATGCATTTTATAAAAGAACGTAGTACCTCATTAAGAACAGGAGTAATATTTTTGGCCACTAAGTTCTCTCTATGAATAACACAGTGCACAAGAATCATTTCTGGATTCTCCTCTTTCATAATTTTTAAACAGCTTTTTTTTTTCTTTTTTGCGTTTTATAACAGTAGCACCATCTGCAGCATAAGATGTTATATTTCCTATTGGTATATTATTGACGGGTAAGTAATTGCGCAGCTTACCATATGTATCAACGGCGGAAGTGGTGGTTTCTAATCATTTGCAGAATACCATTTCTTTAGCAAATTCACCTTTATCAATATATCTTGCACATACTAACAATATGACCTCACTGTCTCTCAGAGTTTATTCATCCATTTGTAGTGAGAAATATCTGTATTACAACTTTTCAAATAGTTGTGTTTCAATATCATCACTCATTTCATATATTCTACTAACAGTATTGTTACTGAATGGCATGGCTTTAACAGCGTTGTTATTCATTTCTGGGACTGTTTTAAGAAATACTGTGATATTGATGGTTTTATTAAATCTTCTACTATGGTATGTTTTTTTCCCACATTTGGCAATGAGTAAAGATATCTCATAACTAGCCTCAAGAGAACGACTGACGCTAACAGTTTTTGTGTTAAACAGACTTTATTGATCTTTTTCACAAATTTCTCCTTTAAAGTACTTTAAACCTAAATTTACATATGCACTATGTTTCGACTTCAAATGCAACTCAAGATGAACTGGTTTCATTGATTGGTTGGTCAAGCATTGTTGGATTAAGAGGCAGACAAGTGACCTTTCATCATGCATAATGGGTATGAATCCAAATTTTAAATATTCCTCTGAATATCGGCAAACTTTTTTTTTACTTGCACTACACATTTTATGCATAGGGTTTGTGACAAAAATAAAAATAAAATTATAATTAATTAATGAAATAGGTTGTTCAAGACAAATATTTCTGAACAAAGAATGTGAATATCAACGAAAATGAAATATTGTCGAAACAGTTCAGTTTTAGCGTGCTTGGTATAAGTGCAAGATACTGCTAATTTATACATAATTGCTGTTCAATTGATATATAAATAAATAAAAATAATAACATATTCCTTTTCTTTAGTTTCCCAAATTGTAAAATAGCACATTAATTCACACATATGTCACGTATTGTTATAAACAAATACAGAGCAATACGTTATTATGGTGGACACAGGGCTAAACCTAAGCAAGTTGTGAAGCAAACTGAATGTCACGCACGCTGATTGGCCGAGAAAACCTTAGCTCTTCTGACGACATGAGTCCCGTTCTCTTCTTGGTCGACCGAGACACGTGACTGAGGAAACCGGAAATGTGTACCAATTACACATGTACATATAATTATTTTTATGTATGCATTAACATAAATATTCACATCCCCAGATTCACTAGAAAACAATTCACTGTTAATAACTCATTCTCGAATTACCTCATAGTCTTTGGTATAGTCAGCCGAAGGGTGCATGTCCTGTCCATGACCAACCAAAATATTGCCATGCCCCACCGGTGGGGCCTGAGCTCCACGTTGGGAATGACAGTCTTAGAGGTAACGAAAGAATACAATCACATTTAAAAATTAAAAAAAATACTCCAATATCCTTTGCTTTCACATTGTGGACTGTGAACCAAAACAACTGATAAACCCACCTTATACTGTATTCAAAACGTATACTGTACTCAAATACTTTTATTCAAACATAGTTTATTTAAAATTAAATAATTTCCTTCGAAACATGCTTGAAACATGTTTAAAAAAAGAATTTTTTTTTTGTTTCATGATTAAATCAATATAATCATGCATTAGCATTAAATCAAGGTATAAAACAGGAGTCGGCAATTTTTTAACTGAAGCGTGCCAAACCAATCTACCAATATGATTCAATAGAACATTTACACAGAAAAATTAGGACATTTTTGAAACAATTCAATTCCCACGAAAATGCATGCAGAGTTAATGAGAAGAGGTCAATAATATAGATGTTTATTGTTTTATTATACATACATTAGTTTTGGATCATTTAAAAATATTTCTAAACATAAAGATAAATGGCATAAAATACAACTATTTCTTTAACAACATTTAGAAAAACTAAAATTGTACATACATTATGCATTTTCAGACATATTTATTAAAATAAGAGAAAGACAACATAAATTATAGTTATTTCTCTTCATTATATTTTAAAATAAAATAAATAAATAAATAAAAGTTTAAATGAGATATTAGTCCTTCCACCACTCTACTTTCATATCTCAAAATCAAGAATATAATTTCTGATTTTTGACACGTTTCTCAGCATTCAATTGTTAAACAATTTCTTTGTGCACTCGAAATATTTTTCATAAAAGAAAAGTTTTTTTTTTTTTTGTATTAAGATATGTAGAACCAAAAAAAGTGGAAAAAAACACGTGTAATAATTATCTCTCTCCAGAAATTACATTCAATAATTTACAAAATAGTTGTAAATTTATCTTTAGAGTTATCTTTCAGATACTATCATAATCCTGTAAATGTGCATAATTCTGAACATGTTTGTCAGATAAGGTCCTCTAGAAATGTATCAACTTCCATCCACTCGAACATTTATAAATTTGTAGAGTAGTGCAGTGTGCCACTGATAATTGTACCACGTGCCACATGTGGCATGCGTGCAATAGGTTGTCGACCCCAGATATACAATATAATTTTTTAAACATTAACGTAAGAAAATATTAGAACAAACGGAGAATACCTAAATATATTAATGTGATTCACACTTTTGATGTAATTTTATGTTCATAAAAACTAATATAAAGTTATTTTAATATTAAAATAAAATTTAGTATTTAAAAAAAAACAGGCAATTGTTTATGAATGTGGAAAAACATTTTTTTAATGCCACGTAATAAAAATTCCCAGAAATAATACTCAATAAATAATGCTTCTTCAAAATAAATAAATAAATAAAAAATAGATTTTAAATAATTAAAAAAATAATAATAAAACAACTTTTTTAAACTTTGATCGCGGTTATGAAACTTTCTTTCGCGGCACACTGCATTGATATTCTTGATTAAGACATTTGTTTTAGAAGTACCTTTTCATTGGGGGCATTTTAGCTCTGTAGTCTTTTATGGCACACCTTTCAATTTTTCCTCGAAGCCTTTCAGAATCTGTAAAAAAGAAAAATGTTAACATTACATGAAAGACGGGCCCACGAAAAACAGTTTAAGGACAGTTGATATAGAACATAAGTTATAAGGAAATTGTTACTTGCGCCCTGTCCTATCTCCTGCTAAGGCTCCCTTCACACCAAACGACTCCGATTCATTCACCATCACACTTGTCTGATCGACCAAGATTCGGCTTCGTAATTTCCCGCTCAAATAAGCCAAGAGATTCGCTTCCCGCATTCACACCAACCTCATCCGGTTCAATCCGCCGTCATTCTGACTTACGCGTGATTCGGCAGGCCAGATTTTCTTCACTCAATCACCAGCCGCCGGAAGCTATTTCTTAAAGAAAAAGCGAATTCAAACAAATAGAGTGTTTATTTTTATTGTTTTTTATGTTATTAGTGATTTTTTCACATAAAGTTTCTATTAAAGAAACTGATTTCAAATGTTTGAAGATAATGAATTTCTCTGTTAGGGTTAGCATATGAGTTTGTTTTTATGCCAATAGATGGCGCTCATATTTTTGGTATTCATAGTATTCTTTTTCATTATGTAAACTAACTCTAGTTCTTGTCGCCGAGTGTGTAGGCTATATTTATCCCTGCTAATCTTGCACAAATAATAAAATTAATTTTGCATGTATTATTTTAGAAATTTGAAAACCTTATTCTTCACTTTTTAATACTTTAAAGCAAAATGTGTGTTTGTTTTTTTTGGGTGGGAGGGGAGGGAATATTCTGAAGGATGTTTGAAATAGCTTCAGAGATCAATTTGCTAAGAATTTATTTAATTTTGGGAGAGAAAAAAAATTAAATATTTATAAGAATGCTAAAATAAAATAAAACACCGATTTTGTCGATAACTTTAATTTTTGAAAAAGAGATTCCATTTTATTACAACATAGATCTCAAATTTTGTTGTATGAAACAACAAAATGTAAATGGCATGTAAAATTTTTAAATCATTAATATATTAGCAAACCATTTTTAGATACATAATCAAAAAAATAGTTGTTATATGCTACAGAAGCTGTAGTATATAACAACATTTGAAATGCCTTTACAAACATTAGATATATTATTTGTAATAGTTTGCATTATAATATAGTTACAATACTTATTTATTATTTGTTATTACTTTTAAGACTATAACTACACTTGATACTAACAGGCAAAATATATATAAAAAAAATAAATAAAACCGTTCTTATATTTTTTGTTTTATGTATTTCAATTTGTAAATAAATAAATAAGGATACAGTTGTGAAATTAATAGCTTTAAATGTGAATCGTCTTTAAACATTAAAAACAGCATCCATGTTCGTCAGCAACTGATGGAAGAATGATTGACCCGTGGCGGTGTAAAGGCAAATCTCTGTTCATTCAGAATCGCTGTGAATTGGAAAGATCGCTACAGACTCGGAATAGTTTGGTGTGAAGGGAGCCTAACAACGCTCATATAAAATTACAAATTAACCAGAGTTCTTATTAAATTTTACTTTCAGAAATGAAGGTAAATGGAATATGTTGCTTATTTATTACTTACATTTAAGTGTTCCATTCAAACTCTATTATTGTGTAATACGAATCGTTGTTTAGAAATAAACGAGCCTCCCAAGCGACTTGCAAGAAAATGTTTCTTTTAACCAAAAGCACGGAAGATTGCATGTGTCCGAGATTACTCTTGCGGAATGACTACCTTTTTACAGTATTCTCTAGACACGAGTCGAAAATCTCTTTCTTTCATTCTTTCTCAAGTCCATCTGGGGATAGGAAAACAAAGACTCAATCTTCAACTGTTTTTTTGTTTCCCTTTGATAGAAATCTTTGAATAAAAGTTTCATTTCTTTCTGTAGAACAGGCAGTCTTGTAATTCCTGTATAAAACTTGGATTCTCCTGTAGAATATTATGACTGTTGAATATTAGAAAAGCAATAGACTTTGCTGCGTTTACTGTCTTAAAATTAAATAAAAAAATGTGTAGTATTTTCTCTCTGAAATACGTGAAATATCCAGCTTCGAAGGGAAAAAATTGCGAATCTCGAAAATTTTACGGAAACTTTCATTTGAAAAAAAGATAATAATTTAATAAAAAGAATTTAAGTGAATTTTATTATTTAAGGTATCCGACTACGTTCGGAACCTTGATTTTACAAAAGCATATAAATGGAAACTATTTATGATATTTAATGTCACTTAGATTAGAAAATGTATATAAAATTGTTTTAAGAATAGTATTACAATGAAAAATTATTTAAGTACAATATTTTGACAAAAATTGAACATAGAATGACCCATTTTCAAAATATTCTCCTTTTGTAAAAAATGCTTCTATTATAATAATACTTTTCCTGTACATAGCTCAGACCTCTGTACAGAGTTGTTGTTAAGTTGAGTAGTTGATTTGTAAATTTTACAGGATCATAGATTATTTTTTTTATTGAAGTAATGGAAACTATCCCAAACCGAAATCTTAGTTGAAAAAATTTACTTTTTCAAAAACAATATAATTAAGATACTATCGTGCATTGCACTTACTAAACTCTATTAATCAAAAATGTATCATATTCTGTAACAGAAAATTATTAGCAATTTTTTTTTTTTTTTTTTTTGCTATTACATTCGTGAATGAAAAGTATTGAAATGCACCACTTTTTAAATATAATTTACTAAAATAAAAATGTTCTATGTATATTTATATTTATGTACTTAGTATTAAATAGTGTAGTGGTTTTCCACAAGATTTACTTTAAGTAAATATTGAGGCTATTTTTATGCTTAGATATTAAGTCTTGTTTTTATTTAAAAACACGCACGTATATTACTACAAACGGAGCAATGTGGCACAATAAATAAACAAACATTCAAATGTAATAGTACAAAATATGTGACCAATTTTATCAAGAATGAATTTCATCTTTCTAAAACAAACATCCTATGAACAGCTTTTCAAAGTAGGGGGAATATTTTAAATAATGGGTTATATATAACTAGAAGAAAATAGTAAAAATGGTTAATAATGTCAACGGTGCTTGGAGCACATTT
>BMAV01012309.1:0-18805 GCA_019973955.1 Trichonephila inaurata madagascariensis | reverse complement strand
ATAATTTCTTTTTAAAAACGGTTTTTTTAAAATTTTTTTAAATTTTTAAATTTTTTTTTAGAAAAAGGATTTCTTTTTTTCTTTTTTTTATAATTTATAAAATAACTACAAAAAAATTTTCTAATTTTATTTTTTAAAGGAAAATTTTTTTTAAAAAAAAAAAAAAATGTTTTTTTTAGAAAAAAACCAAAATTTAAAATTTTTAAAACAAAAATGGGAACATAATGTTTAAAAATTTTTTTTTAAAATTAATTCATTTTTTTTTAAAATTTATTATATTATGTGTTAAGAAAATTTTTAAATTTTTAAAAACTTTCAAAAATTTTTATTTTAATAATTTAAGAATTTTAAATTAATTCGAAATTTTTTAAAAAAAGGAAAAAATTTTTTTAAAAAGGGTTTTAAAATTTTTTTAAAAAAAAGGGAACTTTTTTATACCAAAAAATTTTAAAAAATAACATAATAGTTTTAAAAAATTTGATTTTCATAAAAATTCCCGGGTCAAATGTTAAAATAATGTAAGAATATTTTGAAAATTAAAAAAATATTTTTTTAAAAAAAAAAAAAAGGGAAAAAGTAAAAAAAAATTTATTTTAAAAATAAAAAATAAAATCCCTTAAACAGTAAATAATAATAAAAAATTTTAATTTTAAATATTTTTAAATTTGATTTTTTTCCTTTTAAATTTAAAAAAAAAATTTTACAATAGTTTTTTAAAAAATTTGCTTTTTAAAAAAATTTTGGTTTTGAAAAGTTTTCGTATTATTTTTTTTTTATTTAAATATTTAGTTAAAATTGAAATTTTATTAGTAAAGGAATATTTTTAAAAAAAAAATTTTTTAAACTTAATAATTAAAAGCAAAAAAATTTTTTTTAGGTATCCGACTACATTGGGAAATGTGTTTTTTGAAACGATAAATGGATAATTTTCTATTTACTTTCCTTAGAAAAAAAAGAATAAAATTGTTTTGGAAATTTTAAAAAAAATTTTTTAAATAAAAATTTTTTGGAAAAAATTAAACTTTTTCCAAATTTGTTTTTTTAAAAACTTCTTAAAAATTTTTTTCTTTATATAGCTCAGAACCCCGGGTTAAACAAATTTTGGAAATATATAAATTAAAAATGGGGCATCCCAAATTTTTCGAAACAAAGGGGGCAATTTTAAAAAAACGCCAATAATTATTCCAATTGATGGTAACATGAAAATAATGGGAATTTTCAAAACTTTTAGTCGAGCCTCAGAGAGGTTTCGGCTATACACAGGCAAAATATTTTAAAAATAATATTTTTACATAAGGAGAAATTTTTAAAAAATTTTTCTGAAAATTTTGCCAAAAAATTTATTTTAAAAAAAAAAAATTGTACAATTCCAAAAAAATTTTTTGCATTATTCAATCTAAGTGACACTAAATATAAATATTATCCATTTATGCGCTTTTTCAAAATCACGGTTCGGAACGTAGTCGGATACCTTAAAGAATGAATTTTACCCTCATCCTCGCTATTACAGCCTTTGGTCTTACGATTATCATCATTTAGAGATTTGTCAATCATCAATTCAACGCTGTCTTTAGTTTACATATCCTTAAAACATTCATCCAAACTAATCGTTAATTTTAATAATCAAAAAACCCAAAATCGTGCTAGAATAATTAATATGTATAAAAAATTAAGGCAGCTATTTCTTGGACAATGCTATATTAAACTCTTATGTAGAAAAAGAGTTGAATATATATATATATATATATATATATATATATATATATATATATATTATATATATATATATATATTGTGTGTGTGTGTGTGTTGTGTGTGTGAATAATTCCCCCTAGTATCCCTTTTTTTTAACTCTTTGCTAATATTCAAAAAAAACTTTTTAAATTTTTTGGTTTAAAAAATCTATAAAATAATTATATAATAGTTGAAATATATATGTAAAACCCCCCTAGTATACTTTTATTAACTCTTTGTATATATTTAAACAAACTTTAATTTTTTTCTTTTAAAAAAACACTGTAATATTAATCACCGGCCCGTCGAAATCCTGTCCCCCCCATTCTAACCAATCAGAACTACTATTACGTAATAATCACCCCTTACTGCTGGTATAAAAAACAAAAATCTTGTGTAATCGCTCTTTTTTTTCTGTTTCCCGTGATTATACGTCCGCGTAAGAATGTAAATAACTGCATCTTTTTTTTCCTTTGCCCCCAACATGCCGCTGCTGCTTGTGTTGTCGTTTGCGGTAATCGTTGAAAGTTTCTCTATTCAATGTGAAAAAGTACCGCAATTGTGCTTTTCTAAGTGTATTCATAATAAAGGATAAAAGTTATTTGGAAAAGTTTTCCTAAAAAGATATGACAATAAACCAAACCGGCCAACGCTACTACAATACTTAAATATATACATATAGTATATATTATACAGCCTTATTTTCACTGGCACAACATTTGTAAAAATGTTTTTAAACCAATTTTACTGACAAAGCTCTATTTCACAAGATGACGACAAATGATGAGATGTCTAGTTTTTGCGTTCCTTACACCACTCTAAGCGTTTCCGCCGGTGGTCATATTTTCAAAGGGGATGCAGCATTTAAGACGGCGGGTGAATAGGCCATTTTTGTGAAGGCGTTTGACCACAGTAAACCACGAAACTTGTCTCCCTGTTGCTCTGTACACAGTTTTTATTCCATAAAAGAAAATACCATAATTAAAACAAAACAATATGATATGTCAGCACTGAGTAAAAACATAAAAAAAAATTGTATTGAACTATTTAAACTCAAATTTAGTGGCGCAACAGCCCATGAGGGCCCGGGCTTACTTTGCCCATCCCAGTATACGTGACCATTGAGCACTGAAGTGCATGAGCAGATGTCCCAATCAGGTGGTCACTTTGAAGCGATACCTCCAGTCTGCAAGAAAGCTTGGTACTTACTTATCGACCCTCTGCAGTATGGATGAAAGGTAGAACCTGTACCTGTGGTTTGAAAGCGCGAAACGCTACCACTCGACCATTGGGCCTCTGAACTATATTTAAAGAATCAGTAAAAAATGTAACTTAAAATTTAAATATTTAAATGAATTTCTTAATTTTCTTTAAGGTCAACTGAGACCAGTTCGCTTTTATGAAGCAAATATTTCAACTTGCACGAATGTGGAGCATGAGTGTATGTAGGTATGTAGAAGACTATTTTTTTTATTTTTGAAAAAATTCACTCGATGAGCTAAACTATTTTTATTTGCATATATATTTAGAATGCCTGTTACTGTATTGTACTTAATTGGAAAAATTTATATTTTAATATAATTATTTGTCACTTTTAAGAAGCATTGTGCCGTAAAGTATTATCTAGCAAGAAGGGGCAAAGAGACAGTTCCAATAAGAGGTGAAAATGTAATTTTATTCTTAAAAAAAGAATGAGACACACGACACTGATTACAGTATTGTCACGAATCTTAGCCACCATCGATTCTAAGCCACTCCACCAATTATCTACACGTTTGTGAGAATAAGCAAAAAATTGTATAAAAAATTCCTCAATATCCGATACTTTTAAATTTAAAAAAAAATTTTTTAATGAGAAATAATAAGAAAATCATAATTAATTTTTTTTTCCAGTATTAAAACTTTGAAATACATACATGAACTTATAATAACTCTAACCGTTAGTATCATGTTTCGAAAATCATTCGTCACTCCCAATGTCACAGCTGACTTTGGAATGACTGCCGGCGTCGCCTTTTTCCCCCCGGTTTTTCCCCCTTCATGCAAAATTTTTTTTTCAAGAATACATTGCAGAAGGATGTAAAAGAATTATTAAAGACTGTTGAACATTTACAAGAAAAAATTATATAATTTTGCTTACGCCCTCAACGTATATTTATTTCATCCGTGTCAAATTTTCAGTGGTCACTTTTCTGCGTTTCCGTTTTTTCCTGTATATAAAATTATCTCCCTTTTTATACTTGCGTCTTAGTGAACTCGTCTTGATGTTAATACTAATATCTTTGTTGTTCAGGTGATTAAAAAAGAAAAAAAAAAAAAAAAAAAAAAATTCCTAAATACGAGCAGACAACGATGCTTAAGATAGGCTGGATACTCTAGATAAACTGCGGAATGGAATAAGTCATTGATGCAAGTGGTCATAATGGAGGGTTTAAACACTTTTTTCCTTTTAAAAAGCAGGGGAAAAAACTCATTTTCCCCCAACCCAAAAAAAGGGTTTTGCATTCGATTTTAACCCAAAAACCCAATTTTTTCGAATAAAACATTAAAAAGTGCGGTTTAGTTTCCCAAAATAAATACAGTAATTAATCATCCCCGATGCATTTTTAACGCTATTGAAGAGGTTATTGAGTTGAATTATAATTCATAGTAAATTAATATGTAACTAAAAATCAGTGTTTCATCATAACAAAAGTCGAGCAAATTTTCCTGTGTTTTAAAGTTTCAGCAACACTCATACTATCATAAGTTACATTTGAGACCTTTTATCCATTCTTTTGATAGAAGATGAACATAGATCGCCATCATACATTGAGCACTGCACCTTACCTACAGTATTGTCCTGTTGGGACGATAACTGTTCACTTCTTCGCCACCTTATGATTACACTTACACAAGCCGAGTCAGATTTAAGTGAATCAATTTAATAAATAAGCAGAAATATATAATAAATGAAATCATAAAAATGTTGAATACATATTATATACTAAAAAATAACCATTATTACTTTTTAAGATGAATTTCATAACTTTATATTTAGGCATTTTGTAATTTACTATTTTGTATTTTATGTTAACTAAACTGTATTTATTTTTGAATATTTTTTATAATTGTAAACAGTATTTTATTGTTAACTTTTAAAATTTTAACTCTCGGAGAATGTACTAGGTCTGCAATGGTAATTATTTACCAATCTCTGCAGGCTCATTTGAAAGAAATTTTAAAAATACTTGTAAATCTGGGAACACTTTCTTTGTGACTTTTTTGCTTCCTCAGAATGGCAACGGTCCGAATATTGACGTTAACGAACTAGCAACTTTTTTACTGTAGAGGTAGTTAAGCCTAAAGAATAAAAAGTGTTCTATGAATTTTTATGCAATTCTACTACTCTTAACGATATAGGACCAACAGTCCATAACAGAAACATGATCCCTGGTTTTCGCTTAATTAACATAATGTTTATTAAAATGCTAAAGGATAATAAACCTTGATTCCGTATTCATAAACCACAGGACTGATATACCTGCTTAGAGGCTGCTGTAGCCAGTGAGTCGTGAGTTCGAAGATCCGCGGTGTAGAGGGGCAAATGCATGTTAAATCTGTAGAGGTTCCAACGTCCTCCCGTTGGTGTAGTGTGGAAGATAGGAAAAAGGGGGCCCAAATCTGGTGTCCCCCGCCCTTTTTGACCATGGTTCAAAATTTACGAGGTTTCCCCCAAAAACCCCCCGTGTAGCTGAATAGGACGACGTTAATAATCACTCACTGACATATATTCTTTGAAATGAGCAGAGCTCGAGGTATCCGTACGCCTTCGAAGAAAATTTTTTGAAAAACTTTAATATTTGCTGTTAAAATATTTTTTGCTGGTGAAATATATAGCCTAAAACTATGAAAAACACTTTTAATATTTTACTTGTAGTACAACAAAAAGTTTTAGGGAGGAAAACATAAAGAAAATAGTAAATGATTTGATTATTAGAATAACGCTCATAACTCAAATGTAAACAAAAATATCACATTTCTGTAAATTTGATGTTGATCACCATAACAGTTTTTAGGGCTGGTACTATTTTCCTGATGGTAAAAAAACTACATTACAATTTTTATCAAGGTTCGAGTAAAATAACATCGAAAAATCATTAAAATATTATTACAAGATATGATGTATATATTTATACCTTTGTTACTAAAAACATATCAACTTCATAATCATGAAAGCAGAGTAGGGGCTCTTATAAAAACTATATAATAAAGGTACTTTTGAATTTCAAACTAATTTGGTTCCCATCTTTTTCTGATATTTGCGTTGTCAGATGCCAATACGTTAAAAAAATTCATTTTGAGATAAATCAAGAATACACTTTCAACTACTATTTTTAATATTAAACACTAGTAGATATACTTAAAATGCCTCTGATTTATAAATAATACCCTCCTTACTGTTTAAAACATTGATTTTTTTCACTTATAGTTCTTTAACAATAGAACGTTGGAAGATTCTTTTAGCACCGACAGCTTCCATTTTTAACGTAAACCCTTTAAAATTGCTATGGCGCACATGATCTGCTGCAAGTGTTTCAGATTCAATACTTTTAGGCATTTTAGTAATCTTTCTGTAGGTGGGACAATATGACGACATTATTTCAATGTCCATTGTTTTACCAGTTTCGACTGACAAAGTTGTGACACACCCATTCATAAAAGTGAAGCCTCTACGCTGCTACAATCCATCAGTTGAAACGCCACATTCAACTGTTTTATTTTCAGGAGAATGTAGTTCTGGCAGTTCAGTTTTGCATAGATAGTTCACTAACTTCTGAAATCACAAACATGAGTTTGTGTTCATTATTAGTGTATGCAGTTTTACTGAGCCTGGGTAAATTTAACGTAGCACGTAACTTAAACGCAGCAGAAAAACTTTTCCCAAATTTCTCGCATAGCTTGAACAAATCTTAAATTGACCTCTGGACAGTTTGAAGTTTTCTTTGAACTAGAAAATCCTGAGAGAGAGAGAGAGAGTAAAACTACAATAATTACACCTGATAACAAAATTTGAGCACAATCCATACCTGGAATCTTCAGAGAGCAGTAAACCTTCTTGGAGACATCTTGGATAACAAAGTTGTAAAAAAAAATTTATGACTACATTCATTATTTTGTTACTAGTTAGTGGCTTACTTTCATGCTTTGTCATTTCTTCATCAAAGACAGCAGGCATTTTAATCTTCGAAACACTGGCGTTGGTAGATGTTAAACTGCTATTTTTATAATGTTTATTAGTAGATCCACGTTTTCTTTGCCCTAATTCTAAGTTTAGCATTACCCATTTTAAATGAAGAAAATTAAAATTTTCAGCAATAAAAAAGGGTCAAACAGAAACTTATAAAGAACCACGCAAGCAAATGTAAACAAACAATAACATACTATCTTTTCCAGCCAGATTCTGAATAAAAATATAAGTAAAAAGCTGCTGCTAATTATATTTTTAAAGATTCTTAAAACTCAAATTCATATTTTAAAGTGTATAAATTCCCTACTATTGCATATTTCAAAGATATTTTGAAAAATAAAATGCAAACAAACTTTGCAAAACCACTGGAAAAATGATCGCTTCAGTTTCCGGAGGCTGTTACTGGCTTTATATAGGAATCGCTACAGTCCTTTTGTCAGTACTGAATTGCCCAGGAGGAATGAGTGTAAAATTTACAGATTTGCCCCGAAAAGGGTTTTAAAGACGCAGGGGAAAATTTTTTTAAACAGTATAAAAAAAAATATATTTTAAACACAAAAAAGAAAACATTTGTAAGCACTTAGGGCATGATGGGGAGTCGATTTTTCTCAACAATGTTAAATACTTTGATTTTGTGGTAAAACCCAAAAAAACACTGGAAAAAATGGGAAATTGTAAAAAATCATATTGTGCTAGATAGTCTTTATGCTGAAAAAGGTATGTAACCTGTAATGAAAACAGTAACCTTTTTCCGGGGGGCCCAAAAAATTTTACTTTGTTTGTTCTTAAAATTTCAACACGACAGACAAAATACACGAAATGTTAACCAATATAACTTAGGTTTAAATTTATTCCTTTTAAATGTTAGCAATACTGAAAACTGTATGTAATTTATTTATATAGTTAATGAAAGATAAACAATATTTAAATATAAAAAGTTTGATAGAAATAATGCCCTTTAAAAGTCTTGCTTCTAACAGTAGATCATTTGGACCAGTAAATCATAAGTACAAGGGTTATAAATTATCAGTTTTTTAATTATCTCCTGCAATAAATAATATAAAAAAGATCATTTATTATACAAGTAAAAGGACACAAATTGTTCACAAATTGCAATTAATTTTTAAAGAAATGTGTTTTACGAAAAAATTTTTTGCAAGATACGTTTACACATTATTACACTGTAGAGCTCATATTTTGACTGAAATTCCTTTTTTTGAAGAAGAAAATATTGAAGAAGTGCCATCACATCATAGGAAGAACTGTACACCAAGTTTAATGACACGTTTTTCAAATCCCGGGATTTAATTTTTGTTTTTTTTTCTTTTCCAAAATTTTTTTTAATTTTTGGGGCAATTATAATTTTTTTATGAAATAATGTGCATAAAATTTTTTTGTGCAGTTAAAAGTGAAAACAAGTAATATAAAAAAATTTAAAATCAATTCACTTAGAAAAAAAGAAAAAATTTTTTGCTACTTTTTTTTAAAAAAGTTACAATTTATTAAAAATGTATATACATATGACAGGGAAACAAAAAATTAAGTGGTAATTAATTTTTTTAATTTTATTTAAAAAGTTTTTTGTCATCCAAAACAATTGTGTACAAAAAATTTCAGTTCAACGGGAATGCTTTAAAAAAAAAAAAAAATTCTTTTAAAGTTTTGACCCAAGCCCAAAAAAACAAACCTTTGGCTGTATCTGTAATTCTTTTAAAATAATTATTTTTCGCAAAATTTAATTAATTTGGGTTAAATTTCATATTTTACCCCACAAACAATAGTGTCAGAAAAAATTTCAGCTCAAATGAGTGCTTTAAAATGGAGAAAAAAACCTTTTTTAAGTTTTGACACAAAACGCCAAAAAAAAACATGGGTATATTTGTAACTCTCTGAATAATTAGTTTTAAAAATTAATTTTTTAATTATAATGAAATTATACTGTATTTCATTCAAAATAATCTGTATATTTTCCCCGCTCAATTGGGCCCCTTTTAAAATGTATTTTTTAACGAGATCCCCCAATGTCATTCTGCAGAAAGCCGGGGAGCTCAAAAAATTTGAAAATATTTTAAAAAACAGGCATTCCTGACCTTTTAGGGGTTTTGGGAGTATTCAAATTTGCATTGTGGCATCTATACTCTGTTGTAGGTTTTGACAATATATGTACAATTTAGAGAAAAAGTTCACAATTATACAAAAAATCGTTACTTTAAATATTTCGTACCAATATGAGAAATGAACAAACACGTAATTTTTGCCATAATTTCATTTTAAATTTTTCTCGCTGTATTTTATATAAATTGGAATTGAAAGAATGTGATATGGTCGATCTTCGTTGACCATACGGGGGGTTTTAGGGGTTAGAGGTGTGGGATTCTCGAAATGATGGGAAATTTTAGAATTTTAATATGACTTTTTATTAAGATTTTAAACAAATTACTTATATATCGAACAAACCCTTATTTTAAATGAGAATAAACCAAAACCCCGTCCCTTTATTTTAACCACGATCGCGCAATTGGGTCCTTTTTTCTTTTATAAATTAATATTTATATCCGCCCACTCTAAATCTTAAATAAATATATTCCCCATTCGAATATAATCTCCCCACCTTGATTTCTTTTAAACGGGCAAATCCACTTTGGGTATTTATCTGCTGGCGTACAAAAGGTATTTTACCTTTTGGGTGAATGGCGAGATTTTCCTTTATTCTTGGAAGCCGTCAATTTTTCATCCCCATCTTTTTTGAACTGAACTTTTTTAAATTGCCATCGCGCTTACTAAAAAATTCTGTCCTTTTTAAAAATTATCTTATTTGCATCTATCCCCCCGTTTCACTTCTTGGATTTGGTTTGGAAAAAAATTTCCCATTAATCGTGGGGCCAAAAAAACACAAAAAGGTTATGAGAAAAAGGACGTGAGACGTAACAAAAATACATCAAAAACAAATATTTTTTATATATTTTATTTTTTTAAGTGTTGTATATTTTTAAAAAATACATTTGTACTTAGGAATTTTTAAAAACAAAAAAAGTGCACTTTTCAATTCTTGCTTATTTATTTATTTATTCTGTTTTCAGAACTGCTGCTGTTTGCTGAAGATCATATTGGTGGATGAAAAATTATTCAGAAAGTGCATGCATTTCCATCCTAAGACTTCTATAAGATAAAACTTATATATTGTGTTAAGTTTTCTTTAAACAAAATACAATGGTTTTGCAACCACCGACATTTAGAAGTTTGCCCCTTCATCCTTTAAATGTACCATATGAAGTTAAGAACTTGCCGGAAGCTGTTTGGGAAATTTATTTACCAGCTGATCATAAAATTATGTGGCCCCTTGCTGTGTCTTATTTACAATCAGTCTCAGGAGATGATGCATTAGGCCCATCGAGCATTTTCCGTAAATTAAATCCTTTTTTTAACAGAAATATTTTTAATAATAATTCTATTATTGATAAATTTGTTCGAAATTTCAAACGACATATTTGTTCCTCCATAAACCTACCTGTCAAATTTGTTAACTTATTCAAAGATACAAATAGTTTGTATTTGCATTCATTTTTACGGGAAGTAGGGAATCTTTTGAAACGTGACATATGTTTATACAGGTTTGATGGAGAACAAAACTGCAGACTTTACGTTTTTTCGTCAGATCGAAGTGATTTCCCAAAACTTGTAATTTTCCATCATGCTTACATAACGGATGATGGATCGAAAGAAACTGAAAGGTTTGGTTTTGGCTTACCTTTAAAACAGGCAAATTCTTTGAGGGAAAAAGTATTACTCCGCACTTTAAGAAAAGCCGATTTAACAGAAGGTGAAATTGAGGAAATTTTCGGTATAGTTTCTTTAGAAAGGAGCTTTCTAATTAATCTCCTTAAAAGTCCCAAGAAAGATATTATACCTAAATTATATAAGATGCCATACATCCCCCGAAAACTGGCTGAAACTGGTTTCGAAACCGATCCTCGATATACAGATAAAAATGGATTCTCTGCTTTTCATTATTGCATGGAATTGCCTGAAACTCACATATTATGGATGCTGTACGATTTTGCTGCAAATAATTTTCGCCTAAAAGATCATACAGTTAGAAATCCAAACTCAGAAATCCTTATCTCTTTGAAAGAAATCGGTGAAGCAATTGAAAAAGACATATCAAAGTCTGCTAACTTATCTGCAACTTACAAAAAATCTTCCGAACTGATTCTACGTTTCAACAAATATCAAAAGGAAGTGGCAGAGGGAATATTTTCTCGAAGGCAAATCAGTCCGGCCACCATTGAACAATCTAAAGAAATAATGATTTTTATTTTAAATAAATACAAAAAGTATTTTTATTTTGATTTACCTAAAGTTGGCTATAAATTAAATTTAAAGGACGAATTGGCTATGTTTCAAGATTACGTGAGGCATACTGAATATTATGAAAATTTGGATGCTTTTAATGGTTCCTTATTTTTCGATAATTTTCCACACGTAATAGATATTTTTGATGAAAATAATAGCAGTTTATTTACTGATACTTTGTCTTCAATGTTTTTAACTGTTTTAAGTAATAATTTTTTCACCACTCAAAAACATGGCATTCACTGCAAAAATTGTCAAGTTGTAGCCGAAATCTGCGAAGAAGAAAATAATGCTCTCAGATTTATACCATTTTATTGTAGGTCGCTTTTCCTTGAAAACACAATGTCTATGGTAGCTGAACTAAAACGGTGTTCGAACACTGAGTGTCGAAAAGGAAAAGGAAAATTACTACAAACAATAACACGAAGCTTAGCTGATCTACCAGAAGTAGAAGATGAATTTCTGATTGGTCGATTAAAATTGTATTTGAACACCGCTATGTGGTCTTCATCTCATGACATTGAGCCTAAAAAAATGGTGACATTCGAAAGAACACTTCAAGTTATCGGAGAAATATTGCAAAATAAAACCGCCAGCAAAACAGTAGTCAAATCCATGCTAAGTTCCTGTATTTTGCCTGAGCTGGAACATAAATTCAGCCAAATTCGAAACCATTGTTTGTCTCACTACCGCTCGAATACTGTTCAAGGTAGAGTTCAAATAGAAAACAGAGATCATGTGTTTTTAGGTGAAATTCAAGATGAATTTAGAGAATTAGATGGTCTTTTCATGCCTGTATATTGTTGTCATGTTTTACGGATCGAGGAATTTTTAATTGGGAAAGGCATACGTGAAGCAGAAAAGATATGCAGGAATATTAGGGCAAAGTTAGATGTAAATCTTTCGGATATTGCTGATAAAAGAAAAATATTGTGGAAATGTCAAAAGAAAGAACTCGGACTTCTTCTTTCCAAGCTTTTAAAACGTATTTTTGTTAAGTTAGAAACAAAATATCTTCACTTTGAAAACTTGATTGATGAGCTGGAAGCGTTACTCTTCTCGTTGAATTTTGTCATTTCTCTCTGCCAAGAAGATAATGTGAAAATTTTGGTTCAGATTGCTGGCGAGTTAAATAAATTTATTTCAATAAACAAAGAAAAGGAAATAACAGAAAGCACAAGGAATTATTTAAAAGGAATTTTTGCAAGCAATCAAGCACTATTCGAAGAAATTTTCGACAACGCCAAGGATAGTAAATCGTTTCCTAGCTTTTCTAATTTGCAATCTCTGTATAGCGAAATGAAAGATTATGATATCTTGACAAATAAGGAGAAAAGATTAATAAAAAGACAAATTTCAATATACATTCAGAAATCGAATAAATCAATGTGTTTTTTGACAAAAAGTCTGCATAACAAAGCAGTAACTCAAGAATTAAGTAAAAAATTAAAAGAAATAATTATGCCCGAGAAGAAACGAACAGAAATAAACGAATGCATAAATGCTATTTGCGAAAACACTTTGCTTAATAAAACATTAAATTCCTTATTAAGTGATTCAAAGTTTAATTTTAAGCATGCACAATATCTTAGTTGCCATGTGGGAGAATTGGATATCTTTACCTCAGTTGAAAAAACAAACATAAAGGAGACGTTTTCAGAATTCATTAGCACATCCTACGTGCCGATGACACTCATGCAGCTCAAAAACTGTCCTGTTTCAAATATAGAATCCCTGAAAACTTTAGTCAGTGATGGAGTAAAAAAAATGAGATCTCAGTTGTGTGGAACATTTAATCCCCAGGATAAACTCAAGTTAGCAGAACAATCTATTTCCAGCAGCATTAAAAAGGCTCAAAAAGCTCTGAAATCTGTTAAAGAAAAAGAAAGCTTAAATTCTTGGTATAAGGAAGAGACAAATAAGATGTTTGAACTCGAATTAAAAGAAGAACATACCTCCGTTCTTCTCAAGATTCTATTACCTCATAGACTCAAACGCAAACTTATCCAAATTGTTAATCAAAAAGTTTGGTTTCTAATCGATAGAATTACACTAATGAAAAAGATTTTAATATTTGAAGATGAAGATATAAGCTGTTTATGGGAATCCCAAGCATGGAAAAAGAACGAAGACGTAGAAAAATATATGAAATTCTTAATGGTTCAGCGATACATAAAAGAGAGGCAAATTCGAATACCTTTGGAGATGTTGCTTTTCGATTGCATGGGCATTTTGAAGCAAGAAGACCTTAGTGATCTTTGGAAGAAAACTAACAATATGTTCATTGGTGTTAATATGATTGAGCTTCTGGCACATGGCAATCCTATTCTTGAAAGTGCTGGTTCTATATTGGATCCGAATGACTTACCTTCCGACATTGTAGAAAAAATTCTAAAATTAATCAAAGATGAAGACGCACTTAAAGCCCTTTCTAGACTGTGGGTTGAAACGAAACTTTGCAAATTATCAGAATTTAAGTCTGATATATTGGATAACAAAGAAAAAAAATTCGCCTTTTTACGAAGACGCATTAAAATGTGTGACAGATGGGAAAGTTACACGAAATTGTTACCATTAAAATATTAATTCCTGTTTTTTCATTGAGCTCAATACAATGGTAACATTATTTGAAAGAAATTGAAAGTTTTATACTTTTTGTAATGTTAGATTATATGTAAACTTAATACTATTCACGTGCAGAGTTAAGAAAGATTGTAATACAGACATTCCCACTGAAAAATTTTGAAACTTTAAATTTGAAAAGTTTTAAGCTAGGTGTCTCCCTCTAGGGAGGAAACTGGGTGTCAAAATTACCTGCAGTGATTGGTATCCGCCTATATGGTGCCGCACTAAAAACAGATACCAGCTTCTGGGAACGTACTAGGTCTGAATTGGTAAAACACCAATCCGCAACCCATTAGAAATGAAAAAAATTGAAAAGTTAATTTTTGTGTAGATGTAATACTATTTTATTCTACAAAACATTTTTATTCAGTTCAGAAATATTTTAATTATGAGTAATATTAAAGTTAATTATTTTAAATTGTATATAGATGAAATCATCACATTTTTAAAAAATTTTGCAATAAAATGTAATCATTACTATCAATTATTTAAAATTTTTAAATATATAGTAATAGTATTGTGTTTAAAAATTTATCAAAAACAAATAACATACAGAATTGGTCTTTAAACATTTCTTAAAATATATATCTGTATTGTGTTAAACTCATCAGCTTTATGTGCTTGAAAAAATTACAATGAAATCAACAAAATTTTAAGAATATTCATTGCAGGCATTACTTTCATAAATACATTTATATCAAAATATGTTTATCCTTTGTATGATACGATATTATACGAGATGTATATACGATGATAGTGTTATTGATGGAGACCTAAATATGCTTATATTCACTTATGAAAAATTAACGATGATTTTAACTATGGATATTGATCTTTTTCAGCATGGTTTGAGCATTATATGGAGAAATATTGAACGTTGCTTTCTTTCTGTTATGAATAAGTGAAATAATTTTTTTATTGCTGAAAAAATTAAGAGAATTTCATTCTCTGGTTCTGAAAGTGGGCAAAATCTTTTGTAATCGATGGAATATTACTTAGAATATTATGTATCAATTTATTTAAAATTAATGAATGTTATTTATTAATTGCTCTGTATTTTTTGATAAATATGTTGTAAAAAAAACTGTTTAATAAAGTAAATTTATGATTTGGTGTATAGTTTTCCTTTCCTTACTGAAACTTTTTCTTAAGTCAAATCTTCCAACCCAATGAATGTTCATAAACTTCTAAAATCCAACAGAAAAGAAACAAGTAATATAAAAAAAGTCAATTCCTATTTAGGTCAACAAAGAAAAATTATATTTTTTAAATTACTTTTTATTAAATAGTTACAATGAATATAAATATATATTTACATATGACAGAATCACAATATTAAGTGGTAAAATAGAAAGCGATTTTCCTTGCAATTTTCCGTTTTCCTTTCTATATATGGTGTTGGACTATTTTTGTTTGTTACTATTTATTCATTCATTAAATTTAATTTTTTTAATAAAATAATATTCTAACAAAAAATTTACATTCTCAGAAATTAGGCCATCCCAAGTGGGATTCGAACACAACGTTCGTATTAGAAGTCCAACGCGCTATCCATTGCACTACAGGGACTCTACGAACGAGTTTTCTTTTTATATATGCTGTTGAACTATTATTTTTGTTGTTACTATTTATTCATTTCTTAATTTAATTAATGAATTAATATTTGAAAAGAACTGTTATTAAAAAACAAGTGTCATCTACTAGAAGTTTAAAAAAATGTATTTGAACTTGAATTTACGAATAGAAAGTATTTTATCAACGATTGAAAATTTAAACAATATTATATATATATATATATATATATATATAGTGAGAGAGTGAACTAATTGTAGGAATTGAAAAAAGAGGAGAGTTATCAAACCAAACAGTATTTCCTATATTACCCAAGGTCTCTATTTATTACATAGTGCGATAAACTAGAGTAAAATAGGTTAGTTTCTGAAACCCTTTTGATAATCACTGTTTCTGAGATGAAAATTAGATTTTTTTCTGTGGGCACACAGCCCAAATCATTAATTTTCGAAAGTGGTGGATATAAATTAGGTATCCATACTTTTTAAACCCGATTCCATCAAATGTAAGAAGCTGTTGTGCATGGAAATCTATAGATTCTTTAAAGATGTCTGTTTGCTATAGATGAGATGAACAACTACCAGGAATCTATCGAAAGTTGTAATAGCTTTTGTTTCCCTGCCATATGCTAACGTAGCACATAGATGTTAATTTAATCTATTCCTATAAGTAATTGTAATATGCGAAATATACATTGTGTTTTACATTTCACTGTCGAACAACTTCTTATATGCCCAGAACTAGATAAAGAGACTCGAAAACATGGCGAGGTAAGCCAACACCGCATATTATACTGGAATACCAGAACTTTCATGAATTCCTTGCAAAAATTATATCTCTTATGTTCCTATACTTGCTGTTTAAAATTTCAACTTTTTACTTTCGTTACAGTGTTAATTTATCCAGGTTCTTACTTAAAATTGTGATATGGTCGTTCTATGGCAATATCTTCACAATTATAAATCATTGGTTTTTTGTAATTTTAATTGATTGTCTATGGCCTCCAGGAACTCGGCCCTTTTCCCCACCCAAAAGCACATTTCTGGTAAAATACCAAACCCACTTGATTTTCCTCCCCCGGGATATAAAATTAAATTTTGTTATTTTGTGATATTGTTTATGGGACCATATCTTTGATTTCAGCGTGAATTAGGGGTGGGATTCTGAAATGAATCGACATTTTAAAAAATTTTTAAATATGACTTTATTAAGTATAACTTAAAATTTTCAAAAATTTAAAAAACTTTATTAAGTCGAATAAACCAAACACACAGCTGTGTTAAACCTGATCGCGGCTTTATCAATTATCTAAATAATTATATTATCCCCTACTTTCAATTCTGATAATATTACAAGTTCAAATTCAAAAATAGTCCTCAAAATTAAGCTAGGTTCAATCACTTTCAAGGATTTTTTAGGCATGGTGCTGGGGACATTTCCGGGGTGACCATGTCTTACCGGATCCCGTGTAGGGTGTGGGGTTATCAAAAAGATGAGACAAATTTTTAATACAACTTTTTAAAGGGAACATAATACAAATTCTAATTTTGACAATTATTAATTAGGTGAAGTCGAACCCAAAAATTTAAAACACGTTTTTTCGATCACCAATTTGATCCTCTATCTCAATTTTCCTAAAAATTCTGTTATCTAAATTTCTTTATTAAAATTACCTTTTCCGGTTTCTGGTCCCTTGACCCAAAAATATAATCATAACTTTATTAGAAAAATTCTTGATCCGTAATGCACTGATCCGCTGCTTATTTGGTCCGGATTTACACTAAGCTTTGTCACGCTTTATCAAATGATTCAAACCCAAATCTACCCGCTACGCTTTTATTATGCTCTCTATGTTTTTCTATATCTTGTTTGCCGCCTATCCTTTTTTTTAGTATATCTCATTTACATATTCGATCCGTTTCTCTTCTTATTGGGTTGGAAAAGGGTTTTGCCAAATCGTGGCCCTCAAAAAAACATAGGAGTTATGTTAATCAGAAAAACGCAGAACGCCCCCCCCGGGAAAAACGTGATTTACTTAAGGGGGTTTTCAATGCCCCAATAAAAGTGCAAATTTTATTTTTAAATTTCTTCCTTTTTGGTTTTATTTAAATTTTTTTAAACTTTCTTTTTTTATAATTTCCAATATCTATCGACTTTAATTTTCATTGCAATTTTAATTTAAATTTTAATTTTATAATTTTAAAATTTATCTTGACTTTAATTTTCATTACTCATCTTAGAATTTTTATTTCAATTTAATTTTAAACTCGTGACAATAAATTTTACTCCAAAAATAGGCCAACATTAAAAAACTTTTAATTTGTCCCCTTTTTTAAATTCTTTCCCCAAAAATATTTATACCAAATACCATTCTGGGTGCCAGACCCAATCAAACATGCATATGGGCTGGTGCTTCTCCCCTTTTAACAGCCTGGAAAAAACTTTTTTTTTCAAGATTTTTTAGGGTCAGTCTCCCCGAAATGAAAAATTTGGTATCTATTTCCCTAATATTAATCAATTTTCATAAATTTTTTATTTTCACAATAAATTTTTATCTCCATCCCCACATCTGGTTTCAACAAAAAAAATCCCAATAGGCCACTCGTTTTTTATTGTTAGTACCTTGACTACGCCGTTTTTGAACCCGATGCCTCATTACGTAACAATAAAAAAACATATATATATAAAAATTTACAATTACAAAAAATTTTTTAATAAACCATTATAACACAACCAAAAAATTTTGCATCTCACGAAGTTACATCGAAGTAAACAAATGTGTGAATAAAATGTTTTTTTAGAAAAATTTTAACAAGTCAAAAGTTCCCAAAATTAAATGAACACTCATTGTAGTGTTTTCGGCTTTCTTTTTAAACACCGCCCGAGACTTCCTTCTTTTCTAATTCTTCCCACCACTTGTTGGAAGATCAAAAAAATGAAACAATACAACCTGATTTTTTTTATTCGGTCTCCCATATTACATTCAACGTGAGGTGTCATCATTCTTCATTCCTTTTTGTCTGGAATTTCTTGTTGGGTTGTACTCTCCTTGTCGTCCTTTCCTTGCCTTCCCAACTTTGTTCTTTGGGGGTCGGTTCTTCTTTTCCGGGGCCAGATTATAAGTCTTTTTTTGGAATTGTTTATTCTCTCCCGCTCTTTTTTTATCTCTGGAAATAGTACTGAAAGACATTTGTTTTTATTATAATTATTATTCCCCCTTTTTTTCCCCTTTCTTTGTGGTACTTTCCCCGATATACCTGATCTTTTGATTCCTTGGGTTTTATTTAAACC
>BMAV01012308.1:0-13046 GCA_019973955.1 Trichonephila inaurata madagascariensis | reverse complement strand
CATCTTAACCTTTCCGAAAACCCAACCCAAAATTAGAGCCTACAAATTTTGACAATCAACCAATTCAAAGCCTACCAAACGGTTGTCATCTCTTTTTTCACCGATGCTGGCTAGTGAAAAAGGTAGTTCAAACGATGCATTTTTTATATACGGGTTTTTTTAACTTGGGGATAATTGTTTTCATTAATTTCAAGACTCTTGATTCTTTTGGGAAAAAGATCTGTAAGAAAGGAAATTTGTTTTTTTTTTTTAACGTAATTGTTTTGGGATTTTTCTGTTTTAAAGAATTTGGGGAGAATTTGTTTCAGAATAGTAGAGATGGTTTTATCATACTTTCTGAGTTTTTATATACTTCAATTTTTTTTTTTTTTTTATATACTTTAAATTTTTTTGTTTATTTTATTTTTTTTTTCCTACCGAGTTGAAAAGGGGGAAGGTTGGGCCTTCAAACTAGTTTGCCCCCCACTTATTCGTCCTAAGCCCAAATTTCCGACTACTGGGCTTTTTTTTATTTCCCCCTTTTTTTACCATAAATTGATCTTCATGTTTTGTTTTTTATATTTTTATTATTTATTTTTTGTTATTTATTATCTATTATTTCTGGTTTTTGATATATTATACAAATTTCTTTCATATATATATATGTGTGTGTGTGTGTAACATCATCTCATTTTTTAAAGTTTATTAATTTTAAAAAAACTCTTATTTTCATAACAACTGATTATACTGTAAAATAGATAAGGAAAACATTCTGTTATGTATGAAATAAAAATATATCCCACGAAATAAATTATTACTTGAAACTAAGTTACTTCAATTTTACCCTAGACATTTTTTTTTACTTGAAACTTTTCAGTAATAGTGAAACAAATGAGAGTTGTTTTTCTTACCAATTAAGAAAAATAGAGTTCCCTATGAGAAATGTAAAACTAGAAAATAGAGGACTAAATTTGATTAAAATATTCATATAAGTTAAAACGCAAGTAAAGTTTAACAATTCGTCCTTTGCAATGCTTTTCTTACAAACGAGATATTTAAATAATAAATCAATATTGCTTTGAAACTGCATTAATATTTTATCATAAAGACTTGATTTTTCTCCATGCACTGATATTTTGAAAACGACATTGATTTTGGGGTACATTTAAAAGCACACATATTCCAAAAAGCATAAACTTTAATTTTTCTTTTTCATCTCATGTACCCTCATTAAATTTCTTACATTTTTACTTCCCTGAATACTTTGTTTTCCTAGAAAATAGTTTGTAAGGCATTTTTTCTACACAAAGTAATGGAATTTTGTGGATTTTAATTTATTCAGAAATAGTAACATAGATAGAGAATGCAGCAATATGTTTTCTCCGTGTTAAAATGTTTCTGATTTTGTGTCGATTGATTAGAAATATTTACTTCCGTAATATTTTCTACCCAGTACGAGTTATGAATGTTCAAAAACCCATTACAGCAGTGCTTCTCAAACTTTCAGCACTAGCGCCCCCCTTTTTAATCACAATTTTTATCGCGCCCCCCTTATACATTAATAAAGTTACTGAATGCAATAATAATGCACTTTTGACGCTAAAGCGCTACAATACACGATCTTAGTATAAGCCGTACAAATTAATAACATAAATTATTAAATTTTGTATGTATGTTACTTTTAACAAAAGAAATAAAATAAGTAATAGGGATAATCATGTTATTTTTTACCTCTGTTTTAAATTGGAACATATTGCAAAATGCGGTGGCTGCTTAGAAGACAAAATATAGATGTCAGCTAAATATAGAAAAAGAAATCAGAGGGTCAGTTTCTAATCATAAGCATTCTGCTCTACCAAGGGTATAAGCCCATAGAAGTCGCTAATACTTATTAAACTTGTTCTTAATTTAGTATTAGTGGTAGTTATAAAATACTCTGTGCGGCACTGATACATTAAAAGTAAACCGGCTGAAGTACCCGCTCTTTGCACGAGTTCATTTATAAGAAAATAAGGCATTATTGATATAATCATGGAATTGTAAGAAAGTAAAACCAAAAAGTGCGAGTCAATGTTTACAAAATGTAAAATGATTTTTAAAATGATTGGCTTTCAAATTATATAATTAGTTTTAAGGAACTGTAATTTTAAGCCTGAAATTAGCATTTAGAATTGATGTTAGATAATGAACAATAACATACAATTCCGATGAAGAATAATTGTATTATTTTTTAATATTTAAAAGCGAAAAGTCTTCAACATGTTTTAACCCAGAGACAGGTGATCACTTGATACTGATGGTCAAGCGGGTTTATTGAGTCACCCAATCCTTTTCATAATTACTTTTTTATAGTACACAATAAAAATCGTATTTCTAGTGAATAATTTACTTAAGAAAATATACTTACCTTCTTTCAAAAGACTTTTCAATTTTTTTTCTTTTGCTAATTCTTGGAAAAAATCCAAGTAAACTGAACTAAAATGTTTAAACTGTGCATTGAACTTAAAAGACACAAATCTGAACACTTTTTCACTAACATTACAGGAGGAGAATGTTATTTTGCGAGGCAAAACTGTCCATATTTTGTTCTGGTATTATAATTTACAGTCCTTTGATGTTCGACAAATAGCATGTTGAACTTTGCTTGCTTGTGTGTTTTGACAAAAGCAAAATTATTGATATTTCTGACACCTTAACTTCATACTTTAGTTGATAGGGTTCTTTTGGTAGCATTTGAAAATTTTTCTTTCGTTTTATGTTCATCGCTTTTCTCAAATTGCACTTTAATATGCATTATTTCAGCAGGTTCATCCCACTTTTTTATCAGTTTTATCTTTCAACAGAGATCAAAGACGCCCATTTTTTTTTTAAAAATATATATTCTGATCATTTGCAAACATTTACCTGCTCATTTACCAAACCACAATAAGTCGTACAACAAGGCAGTCAAAAGTGCTGTTATTCATAGGGTGGGGGATGTAGCATGAACACAAAAAATATTTTGGAAAAAGTGATCGCACCGGGAACTCCAGTCAAAAGTACCTTAAGATTGTAAAAACGTTTGTCACTCCCAAAAAAGAGGAGATATGGGACAAATATATTTAAGTTCACGTTAAAACTGTCAAACAGGAGGATAGTGTGGGGACATTGGTAACAATTAAACAGTTTTTGTCACACAAATTGATTACCGATTTCGTGCGCTCAGTGCTGCGGCGTGACCACTCCAGTTAAAAGTGTATTGTAATACAATATGGATGCTCTAAAGTTATTGTAAAACGTTTTCATTATACTTTATATGTTTGGGAATACTCAAAAATAAATCTTGGTAAGTAATCGCTAGAAAGTGCTCTCTATGCTTTTTCAGAAATCATAAACATATTTTACAAGGAAAAAACGCAGCAGAAATAGCTTATTTACAACTTCCCAAATGAAAAACAAATACATAAGAGCGCAGGACGTAACTAACCATTACAAGTAAGTTCCGAAGGTCAAACCGCAACAAATACATTCTGCTGCCTACAGCAGCTAATGTACAATATTTCAATAATATAACAGTGATGAAATTTTTATCTCCTTAAAATTTTTTTTGATTATGGGTCTGGGTTTTTGTTTTCTCTGAAAGAATTTGGTATTTTAAATTTGAAAGAACACGTAATAAAAGAATCTCTCATCATGGGATTATCGCAAATCAAATAAAATGTTTTTTTATTTGGTTATAGTATCTCAAAGATAGATAATAGGAGTTTTGAAGTAGAAGCTTTTATTTTTATGACGTAATATCGCAGATGATATATATAAATTATATATCGGTGTAAATGTGTGTTTTATTATGTCAGTATTTTTTTTACTTTCATTCCAGTAAATGGTACTTTAGTACTTTTATTTTTCGATATGCTCGCGCCCCCAGGGGCATAGTTTGAAAACACTGCATTACAGATTAAAAGATGTTTACGTTCAGTGTCTTTATAGAACCAAATCAACGTAAAATTGACTTTAACCTTTCAATAGACTTATTAGACTGCATTTAGATTTCGTGAAAAGACACATTGTGAAAGAATAGGCTAAAATAAACTTTAGTTATATTTAATTTTACTAAGCATTTTCTTCTTTTTTTGCTAAATTACATTATATTCGATATCATGAATACAACTAAAATTCATATTTAGAAAAAAACGATTTTATTTTGCTATTATATTTCCAAAACGAAAAATGCACTATGAAGATAATTATAATGAAGGCTAATTTTGAAGTCCATAAGATCATGCAGTTAAAAGTAAATCTCTTGTAAAGGGAAATATATATAAATTAAACTTCCAATAAAAATACGCATACACATTGTAAATTTTATACAAACTAATATTCTGAAGAATATCAACTAGGTTTGATTTCTGAATATTTGTCAATACTTTCAAAAGGCAGGACAAATAAATATTTTTTTATGTAAGTAATTTCCGTATTTGTTTTTCCTTCATGTTAAGGGAAGTAGGAAACCTCTCTCTCTCTCTCTCTATTCCGACAATGTTAAATTAGTAGTTTTTGATGTACCTTTTCTCAAAATCTGTTATATGTACATGTTTGAAATTTTTCATACAATTAAAGTACACCTTTCTTATTATACTAAAATGAGATTTTAGCTAATTTTGAATTTTTTAATAATTTATAAAATATTTTATCAAACGTAGCGAAATTTGACCCATTTTTCACATAAATTTTTTTTAAAAAGTAAATTTTTGAGCTTTTTACAAAAATTTCATTTCAGTATATATTAGCTATCATAATAAATATATCATAAAAAATTTGCATACCTGTGAACAGTAGTTTTTCAGAAAAGGTACATCGAACATCAAAATTACATTTTGAAATAAATTGATTTTAATGTATACAGTGAGGTTTCTTATCAGCTAGGAAATAAAAAAAATAAAAGGCTCAATTTAAAATAAAAGATACATGTTTTGGTTTATATCAGACTTTCAACTTTTAGCAAAAACGAAGTACTTTGTTTACATCTTTCGCCATTTAAATGGGCGGGCCCTTTTAAATTATTTAAAATAGGTTTTAAGAGCTTCTAATTATCCTAGAGATTAAAGTAGGGTATTTTTAGAAAGGTTAAAATCTATACAATATGAAAATGTAAAATGAAATACAATATGAAAATGAAAATGTTTAGCTTTTCAACACACCTTAATTGATTTTTTATATAAATTTAAGATGTCTCCCACTATACAAGCAGGTAAGGGTGAAAAGGGTTCTATATAGGAAATCAGATAAAATATATAAAAATAGCTACAAAAACCAATCGCTCTCTGTAGGGCAAATTTTTTTTGTAGGATCTTGGTAAATATTGCACAGAGATTTGGTTGTCCCAACGGAATATAAGAAATTAAGCTCGAAATTCTCCCAATTCAAACAAGATGTTTTGTTCTTCATGTAGAAAAATAAGGCTGATTTGGAATAGGTTTAACAAGTCTTTTATCGAGCGAGACATTAAAACTATGAGGGGAATGTTAAATACTCTTTGTGAATTAAAATATAAAAATTTCGTCTGGAATTTGCTCCCAAACACAATATTTGCGTGGAAAAATATTTGAAAATTTAAATGTATTGCAACCTTTAAAAATATATCTTTTATATATTATTTTAACACTTTATGATTTTTTTTTTTTCCAGTCATAATGGATGATTAGAAAAAATAGAGACTTGACGACCTAGAAGGGAACAGACGTTATTGTCAAAATCTAAAAAAAGAACCCATACATTTCAGGAAAATGCATGTCCCTCAAACAGGCACACAGGAATTTTTAAAGGGGGGGGCCCAGGGTTGAAAGTTCCCCATTTTTGTATCATGTTTTTTGATTTTTGATTTTCGGGAACAAAACACAGAAAAAAACAATTAATGAACAAATAATTAGCATTAATAAATTTAATCATTAATAACAAATACTTAATTAAATTTTACGTACTATAAAATTAAATTTAAACCAATCAGAAAAAACCCCAAAGGGTTTGGGACCGGGCCCAGGGAAACCCCTTTTGCGCCACTGCCCCCCAAAACATAATTGAATATTTGTAAGATAACATATTTGTATATATTAACATCAATTTTTATGCTACATTAACGTTTCATTACTTTTTAATATTTTATTTTATTCGGGTTACAATACGTACTGAGAAAAAGTACAATCTTGATGTCCTAGGTTGGAAAAGGCATTATTGTTAAGATCTAAAAAAGAGCCCATATATTTCAAGAAAATAAATTTTGGAAGAAAATCACTCATAATTTTCCCCCAAGGGATCCATATGTTCGAAACCATGATTTTAAAAAAAGGGGATAAATGGATAATTTTCATGATATTTAGTGTCACTTAGTTAGAAACTTGTTTAAAAATTTTTTTAAGGACATTATGACAAGAAAATTTTTTAAATACAATATTTTGGAAAAATTCGAGAATAACATTTTTTTTAAATGTTTCTTGTAAAAAAAGCTTCTATTGTATTAATTTTTTGCCTGTATAAGCTTGACTTGTACAGAGGCTCCACTAGAATTTTTGAAACGCATGACTTGGAAGTCGGCTTATCCATATTTTACGAAAACAGAAGGGAGAAATTTTAAGAAAATACGCCGATAATTATTTAAATGGTTGTAACCTAAAAATAATGTGAATTTTTTTCAAACATCATTGTTGACTTAAGGGGTCTGAGCTATATACAAGCAAAATATTAATCAATAGAAGCTTTTTTTTAAAAAAGGAGAATATTTAAAAAAAAGGTTATTCTAATTAATCTTTCCCAAAAATTTTTATTTAAATAATTTTTTTTGTCATAATGTCAAAACAATTTTATACATGTATTTAATCAGGGACACCAAATATCATGAAAATTATTTTTTAGCTCTTTTAAAACATGGTTCCGAACGTAGTCGGATACCTTAAACAGACTCCAAAGATCAAAAGTTTTCGAAAGAAATGGGGCCCATAGTTGTTTGACCAGGGCTGAACCGGGGCCGGCAAGTTGGGATTTCGAATCATCTTGCCACTGAAAACTCACATTGGCGTGGCGAGAAAGTTTGAAGAGGGGAGATGCCAGCTCAGGTGTCGTCCTTGCCCCTGGACCAAGGTTCATAATTATTGCTAACAGCCGACGAGTTGCTTTCAAATGCGATGTTAATAAAATATCAAATAGAAAACAAACTAATTTCCCACATGATTAGCTTATATTCACTCTTGAAACAAAACTAAGGAATGACTGAAAATAAGTAAAATGCAACTCTTGGAATAATGCTTAATCTAAATTTGGCGGGAGAATATTCGGGGAAACAAGGAAAGGTGTGCTTTCTCAAAATAATAATAGTTTAATGCAATAAAAGACTTAAAGAATGTGATATTGAATTCCTATAATTCCCATTTTTTTAGGTTTAAATTGCTTATTTATATTTCTTTATGGAAAAATTGAATTTTTCAACTCCTTAAGAAAACGGAAAATTTAAAATAAAAATGGGTTTTTTTAAAAAAAAACATTCATTTCGTGAAGGGGCCGAATAATCGATTGATCTTGGTCTAGAATTCGTAAATGGCCTAGTTTCTATGGAGCTGTGGATTTAAGTTCGAGTGCTACAAAGATCCGTCTTGTAGAAGCCGATACACCTAAATTCTATACAGTCTCAAAGTCTTTATGGAAGTTTGGAGAGTGGGATGGTATATCGGCAGTTTCACTTGAAAAATGTTTCTAAAAAAACGATCCATTTTAATATTCTCTTGTTGTAGGGCCTCCTAAGTAGTGTTCAATGATGGATGCTTTTGCTGCGCATCTCGGAGAAACCCTTCATAAAAAAACATATTTTTAAACTTAAGGAGGTTCACCCATGCGATAGGTTCAAAAAATTTTTTTAAAAAAACCTTTTTTTCATAAAATGCTTCTTTAACATGGCTAGAATATGGTGGTCAAGAAATTTTTCTTAAAAATTCGAAGTCGTTATAAAAAAACAGGCGTTAAAAGAGCATCTGTTCGAGCCTGAGTTCCCACTTTTAAATTTTAAACATTTTTTCAAAACGCTTTTAAAACCCTCCATCATATCTAAAGAATGGTTAAATGCTTCAAATTACGGATAGGCTAAACACATATATATGCACCAAATGAACTACGATTATTTCAAAATTCATGAGATTTCTATTTTTTATAACAAAAACATAACAGAACACCCCATGAAATTCGAAACTTTTTCTTCAGAGGTCTACCAAAAATCCAATTTTTGATATTTTCAATTATATAGTTCTTTGGCATTTCTTTAAACAAACGCCGTTATTTTTTTTATTTCAGATATGCCAATCAGTCGGAATCGTAGAGGAAGAGAGCGTCCATTTTTACGAGATCGATGTGTTCAGAGCGCTATAACTCACGTTCTATTGGAATTTTTTGGCTAAACTTTTATACACAAAACTCTTAAAATACATTTAAATAAATGATGTTCTATTTTTACTGGTCGAAAAAAACTTTCCCCCTGTGCTTAAGGGTTCGATTTTCTTAACCTATTTTAAAAAGCGCATAAATGTATTTTCATATATTTATGTCACTTTGATTGTACAGTATAAAATTGTTTTAAGGAAATTTTGAAAAAAATTATTTAAATACAATATTTCGGAAAATTTTTAACTTGAATAACCTTTTTCCAAATCTTCTCCTTTTGTAAAAAATGCCCTATTGTATTAATATTTTGCCTGTATATAGCTCAGACCCCTGTACAGAGGCTCAACTATGAATTTTGAAAAATTCGCATTATTTTCAAAGTTACAACCAATTGAAATATATATATATATATATAATTATCGGTGTTTTTTTCTTAAAATTTCTCCCTTTGTTGTAGTAAAATATGGGTAAATCTACTTCTAATTTATATGTTTCAAAAAAAATTTAATTTTCCCTGAAAGAATGTCTTGGATATAAAAAATTAATTTCAATAAACATTTTTTAAAAAAAGGAAATTTTTGGGCCATTCTATGTTTTTTTTTGTTAAAAATTTTACTTAAATAATTTTTTATTGTAATACTATTCTCAACTCAATTTTATATACATTGTCTAATCTAAGTGACGCTAAATATCCATTACACGCTTTTGCAAAATCACGGTTCCGAACGTAGTCCGATACTTTAAAAAACAGGCCATAGCATGGGTGAACCCCCTTAAAATCTATATTAACGGAGATATCTGTAACTGAGTTCTTTATTTGTTGGGCAGTACCTTAAAGTATTGGAACTTATATTTATAATAACAGTTTACTGAGGGTATCAGGACAAGCTCCAGAGAATGAGATGCCAAAAATAAGGCTCTTTATTTTTTGGAATATATATCTGCAAAAATTTCAAATAGAGCTTGGATTGTTTTGTGATCTTAATAAAAATATTTTAATTATATTCTGTAGAAATACAAAAATAATTTTTCAGTTAATTTTTCCCCATGTAATTTAAGTTGAACATAATTTTTGAGATCTCATAATACATGCTTATGTGTAGGTATCATTTTTTCGAAAAATATCTTTTAAATACGCAAAATATTTTTTGCTCATATATAAAACAATACACAAAATATAGTGGGCTTATTTTTTTAGTGAAATATTAAGTTTTTTTTAAAGAAATAATTTCATAAAAGAGGGGGAGGGGATCAGAAATTTTCAAGATTACCAATAGTTAAAAAAAATGTACTACGACTAAAAAAATAGGCTTACTATGAGCAAAGGTATCTTGTATAGATGTATAAAAAATTTGGAACCATATAATGCAATAGCTTTTTTAAAAAGTTTATTTAAAAGCAAAAAATTGTGCTTTGGAAAAAAAGTGAAAAAACGAGACATTTGTAAACGTTTGCTTACATTTTTGTTAATTAATTTTTCATATTTTAAGATTATTTTATCAACGAATATATAAGTGTTAATACATTTTTCGATTCGGAAAAATATGCACTAATTTTTAATACTAAACTTTAAAAATTGATCTTTGAATGTGTATCATGCCCTGGTTCCTTAATATATATATATATATATATATATATATATATATATATATATATATATATATATAGCCCTCTTCCATAGTTTAACAAACAAACTTTCTATGCACCAATATTTTGAACTATTTTTGAAGGTAAAATCATATGTAATTAAAACTATTATTACGGCACTGCAGATTACTGAGCTAAACTTGGGACCTCGAATGTAAAACAGGTACCTTCTCCCTGTTCTCTATTGATGCTTAATTCTCGAAAAATAGTTTTAAAACTAAATTTCTTGAAGACTGAGAGAGTTTGGGGATTAATTCTTGTACCATTTTACCGAACAAAGCATGCTTACTGATATCTGACATTATATTTAACCTTTTATTATAGCCGCATTTTTCAATTTCTAACTAATCGTGACTTATTCTGCTATTTATATAGATTTAAATTTAAAAAATGAATACCAATTGTCTCTGTGGACCTATCAGAAACGTTGTTAGCTCTTTACCCATAGGGATTTCAAAACAACTATCACCTTACTGAGTACCCTGAAACTTTTCGTAAATTGTGGTTTATTTCTTTAGTAAACGATTCAAATGCTGTTGTTAAATTGTTTCCTTTTTTAAAATTAGTGAAAGATTTTTTTCGAAAATATGCAATAAGATTTTTGGCCTCTCACTTATTTTAAAAGCAGAGTTTGATTTCTTATTTAAAAAAACTGTATTGCTTCAGTTGTTTTTAGATTTGCCTATTAAATTTTTATAATGTACTAGATGAATGATTGCTCTCACTCACGGTATATATCAGTGTCAAGAAGTCTAGTTATATCTTGAATAAATTTCTCTAATTCAACATTTTTTCTTAATTTACTAAATTTCTTTTTTTTTTCTACTTTTATTTTTATTTAAAATCAAAATTTAACCTTTTTTTAAGGGCCAGTTTTTTTTTGCTCCTTCTCCCTAAAATATTGATTCGGCTTTATATTTATACAATTTGTATATTTTATACATATTTATATATCATATGCTTTTTTAATATTTTTTTTTGTAAATGTATACGCGTATATAGCTTTTCCCATTCAAAGAACTTTATGCTTAGTTAATGTATATTGTAATTAATGTTTATTTGCGTTTATTATTTAGTTTCTACTTTTTCAGGGAATTTATTTTTTTTGACATTGAATCGGGGATATAAAAAACTTTCTTTCTTTGTCTCTATAAGTGTTCTAGAGCTTATACAAGAAAATAAAGTTATGTAAGTTTTTGCTTTGTATGTTTCAAAAATATATAACGCTTTTTATTTTTTTAATATTGTATTTTGCGTTACTGTGCATGTATTTATGATTATCATCCTATTCTACAACATATCACAAATGTAAATAAACCATGTAAATTTAATTGTTTTGTTAAAAGCTATTTTACAAGTATTCTCAAGTTAATGTGGTGGTATTTCCTTCTCAGGAGACCGGTTCAATAGTTCTAAGCTCTTTGACCAAGTTCAGACTTTTGGGGCAATTGCCAACAGCCTTCGTGTTGGCTCAGAGTGGGACATTAAAAGCAATCGATCAATCACGTCATATCCTTGAAAGTGGAGTACCTCCTCTCGTTGTTTTAGATTTATTTGGTGGGTTAAAATTTGTAAGTTAACAATATCTGAATCTGAATTAATAATAAAGATCAAAAAACTTTTTTTAATTTCATTACTTTTCACTATTTTTAACTCTTTTACCAAGAACAACGTTTCAAACTTAACAAAAATACAAGGTGGTACCGAATTCACGGTACAAAATTTAAGGGTAGATATACAGGACATTGTGTAACAATCCTTTATTGTATAGGAATGTATGGAAGCAAATCACGTTGTGAGGCACAAGCAGTAGAGATAAAAGAAAGGAAAACTGGAGTTATCGGTTGATTGCGTTGCCGGTAAGGAGCAGTAGATGTCTAGTCACCGTTCAACATGATGCATCTCAATAGGGAAAAGCGTCATTCGCAATTGTGCTGATGTCTACGATGGGAGACTTGACATATGCCGAAAATGCTTACTTGCATTACATCAGGTGTATGACCGTGCACATAGTAACGGCAGAGCTGAGCTACGAATGCATCACGCAACATTTCCTGATCGACGAATGCCAGATCACAGAATGTTTCAGCGGCTACACCGTGAACTTCGTGAAACTCGTTTGTTCCACTTCACCAGACATGATACTGGTCGACGAAAAGCTGTACGCAGTCTACGCATGGAAGAAAGCATCTTGAACATTGTGGCTGATCCCAAGTCAAGTACAAGAGCTGTTTCTTATCACGTAAGTTTAAGTCACCAGACCGTTTGTAGAGTGTTAACCGAAAATCGCTTACATCTCTTCAACTTTCAGCTAGTTCAAACTTTGAATCCGGCAAACTATCTTCGACTGCCAGTGGGTGGTATAGCACTGAACTTTATAGCTCATGTGCCAAACAGTTAGGAACAGTTATTGTAAACATTGTACTTGTCAATGACATCTTCAATAAACACTTTGTCTAACTTTTCGTCTCTTATTTTTTGTGCTCGTGCCTCACCGCGTCACTTGCACGCATTCATTCCTATACAATAAAGGCATGTTAGAAAACCCCCTGCCCACCCGAAAATTGCCCCGGGTGGGGCCACCCTGTATATTTAAATTGAAAATTGTAAATTCTTTTTCGTATTTGGAGTATTGTAAAAATTCGCATCACAGGGAGCTCATTTCTGTAATTTGATCCTCTTACGCGTTACTTCACATACCGCGATGTTTTTGCACTAAATATTCATTACAAAAATTATTTTTTGAAAAATAAAGGACTGACATCTAGTGCATTTCTCATAACAAAAACGCTGGCATTCAGGCACAAACCCCCGATGTGCGTAAATTGATTTTCTTTTAATGAACGTCACTCGGAATAGTAAAATGATCATGGAATGTTTTACAAACTTTGTAAGTTTTGTTGTATGAAGGGAAGGCTACATGCTTGCGCATAATGTATTAAGAATTTAAAAAAATTTATTTTATATAACTTGATAAATTTGTGAGACTAACCAACAGTAAGATACAGCTCGATGAAACA
>BMAV01012307.1:0-35282 GCA_019973955.1 Trichonephila inaurata madagascariensis | reverse complement strand
ATCAATCCCGAAATGGGAAATTCGCCATCAAAGTGATTTTCGTTATTGAGGCATCACAACAATATTTCATCTGGCAACAACTTTCGAATGTAATTTGTGTATGAGAAACCTGCTGAACAATTTACTCATTTAAAAACGTTGCAGGTGTCGCTACCGGCGCCTGCTTTGTCTGAATACGCTGAAAGGCTTAACATTTGAATATCATAGCACCGTCTTCCGGTTGTTTAAATTTCATGTCTGTAGTTTGTCGTCTACTTGGTGTATAGTAATTTTAATGGCCAGTAGTGTACATTTAATTTTGTACATTTAGATATCAAGATTTATTGTGTGTGATAAACCTAAAATATAGTATATTAGCTTCAAAATTACATAATTGTTTACAAAATGTCATTCAAGTCTTGTTTAAAGGGATTTTTCAATGTCGTATTTCAAAACCATATTTGATTTATCTAATTGAAAGTCATAATGAGAATCATGGGCTGCAATTTTTAAAAAGAATATTATAAATTTACTGTTTAAAAGCGAAAATCAAGATGTTTTAGAAAAGGAAAGTCTTAAATGATAGATTGTTAGAAGAGAATATGTAAAGCAAAACTTTTTATCTGCCTATAAGTTTAAGAAATAAGTTAAATTTAAATTTTATTTTCAATGCTATTTCTTGGCATTTTTAACATTTTTCATATCCTCAAAAATATAAAAGACACTCATTTTAGATCCTTATAACATTTCAATTTAAATAAACACAACTATTTGAAATCATCTGAAAGCAAATCAATCGTATCTAAAATAACAATTTCTAATTTTTTTTAAAAAAACTTTCTAAGTAACATCACTAGATCAGATTTATCATTTTCACCTTTCTTCCACTAAACAGACAACTTTATTTTAGTGAAATTATTAGTATTTAAAGAAATATTAAAAATAGCGTTATTTCAATGTTTATACTCAGTTTTTCTCTTAATAAAGTAATAATGTATTTAAAGCGATAAACACGCTATATTGAAACGTATGTTATTTTCCTGCAGCAATACTCTCCTTGTGGGTAGAGTGAGTTTTATAGGGAAAAATCGCTTTCTGGCGTGAACTTGAAAAACAAGATTATTATAACTACAAAAGATAGAACCAGGATTATTAGCTTGCGAGTTGATCACCCATAATGACAAATCTGGTGAAAAATATGATATCACCAAGTAATCATAGAGAAGGCTCTAAGATCGATTCTTGTATAAATTTCCATGAGACTTAAAGAAGGACCATTGAAATAAAGGTCTAAGCGTTGACTGCGATGGAAAAGAGAGGGGCTTTATCTGGGCTTCAGCTAGTGAAATTGTTCTAGAGATTCGTTCTGATTTTTTATAAAGATTATTTATAACGAGTACGTTTCTGCACTATTGTGTAAATAATCCATTTACAATATCTATTAGTGTATATACGTCGATTTTTGTTTGTGTAACTATCTTTCCAACCTTCTCCATTAATATATCTGTTATTATTCAAATAATTGGAGTCATCGGCTGCCTTTCCCCACTCAAATGTGCAACAATATTGAGATTTTTTACAATACAAAAGTGATGAAACAGCAAAATTCTCAATTTTGACTTCTTAATTAGTCCTGCTATCATTTATGTAATTTTATATTTAATATTAAAAACTCGTGTGTATTGAAATTTAAAACATTTATCTTGTTTCAAGAATTTTTTTTTCATTTTATAACTTTTAGTACAAATGAAAAATAATTATTCGATAAGAGAAAAACAACTTTTAAAATACAACAGAAATAAATTTAATAAAATAAGAGCTGTACGTGTCCAAAAATGGTGCACATAACGTAACCAGCATTCCAGAAATCTCAATTAGAATTAATTAGGAAATTACTCAACGATTCGCTCGTTGAAATAAATGGTATCATCTCAATTATCTTTCTCCAAATCTTTTCTACTTTCAACAAAACACGAGCGATCTCAAACGGTCGGTTGAATAAATAGACCATCGAAGATATACGTAAACAAAAATAAAATAAGTCCGCTAAGTAAAAATAAATCTTCGGTTTATCCATTCAAATTTCCGTTCACCCACCTTTCACTTTAAACTGCTTGGCATAAACACCAACAAAAAAATGAAGATAAATAATTGGCACGAAGACAGTTCCTGTGAGATATCCATTCTGATCTGTTCTATGAATTATGCAAATAACTCATTCTTTCTCAAAAATTCCTTCCTCCAGGCCTGACAGCGTATAAAAATGATGGCGGTGACGTCATTTGTTTGCGACTAATAATAAATCTTCTCAGCCTTCGAAATGATAGTTCCAGCATCAAATCTCCATTTTAGCAGGGAAGGACCATTTTCAAAAGTATCCAGCACATTTTGCATTTATATTTGTAATAGTTTATAGAAAATGATTGTTTATTAATTATTTTTTTAAAATTAAAATTTAGGTTAATCTCGAAAATTTAAATGTGTTGCTTGTTTAAAAAAAAAACGTTAACCACTTCATAAAGAAACTAAAACATATTTTTTTCTCTACTTATTTCTATAGAAAATCTATTATCACATTAACTATTATTTACGCTTTATCACATTCTAAAAATCAGATAATATATATTTCTCCTTTAAATTGGGATTTTTTTAAAAAAAAGATTTTGCAAGAGTTTCCTTTAGTTAGTTTTTTATGTATATATTTATTTATTTTTGAAATTAAATTATTCTAAAACTATTTCAAGCTCATATTTTGTCGTAAGAATTTCAAAAACTGCTTTTATAAAAACAGGAAAGTAGTTCTGTTTTTTTTTTCAATAAATAATTTAGTACAAAGCACTCCGAACAAAACCACGGATACTTTAAAGATTTTTATTCTCCGTTAACTTTAAAAAAAGTCAGACGCACTATTATGCTTCTTTATTTAACTAAGCATTTTTTCATTCTCAGCGCCTAGAAAATATTTTACTTTCTCATTATTTTGCGAAAGTGCCCTTTTTTAAAAAGAGTTTTCTAAAGTAAATATTAGTTTATTTATAGGATTAGTTAAGCAACTGAAGAGTAAAGATAAAAAAAATCAAAGGAAAAGGCATTACGACTTTCTAACTTTTCAATAAACATGAATGCGTTTTATGCTTTAAATGTTTTTAATTATATTTAATATGCATAAATCTCTCTCTCTCTCTTTTGAAAGCATTATTTTTTTTTACATTAGCAGACAATAATCGAAAAATTTGATAACAGACGAATTATATATATAATGAGATTAAAAGGGAAAGAAAATTATTTAAATGCATTTTAGATGTAAATAATGAAATATTTTTTTTACTAGTTCTTTACCAATATTTCAAAGACTTCATGAAAGTAAACGTTTTTTTTTATTGCAAACTAGTTATGTGTATAAAACTCATTAATCACATTTTTACGGGTTGAAACATTTTTGTTTTCTTCTCTAAGATGAATTTTTGCGATCACAATAGCCGAGTCACGAACTCCTGACAAATATTGTTTTTGTCGAGTCGTAATTTCAAGTCCTAGTATCATGAAAGTCTGACCGTGTAGAGGAGCTGATGTGCGTTAAATATATTGAGGCTCAAAGTCCTCATGTCAGTGTGGTATGGAAGTTAGGAGAGTGTGGTGTTGACTCAACACTACCCCGGTATTTTCGTCAGTTGACGGGTTAGGTCCTAACAGCACTGTGTTTGCTTTTTAAAGACAACGTTAACAAGTACTTACTCGCTGAGAGATAGAAAAGACAGTTGTTTTTCATATAATACATTTTTTACATATTGCTGTAAGATTTTCTTAACTTCAAACATGATGTGCAATCAGATATACATGTAATAATTCCAGTAGTTTAATCTTTAATTGTTCTTGATTTATTGTTGGTCCAGTCCAGGACAAACGTTTAATCGTTTTAATTTTAAATCCTAACGAGTGTATTTTTCACCCTCACCCAAATCATGTGATGTCCTGCTGGTATAAAAACTGAAATCATCTTTTTTTGTTTTAATCATGTGTCGGGTGCATTTTGTTGTTTGTTTTTTGTTCGACAGTTTGTCCATGCTTTTTGTTTTAAAAAGCCTATTGTTTCATATAATAAACTGATTAACCCCAAGACTGCCCGTCAAACTCAAAAATCATCCACTCACTACTAACAAAATCACTTCCTGGGCCCCGCCCTATACTTTTTTTTCATAAAAACGTCCCCCCTCAACCCCACAAACATACACCACTAAAAGTCTCATATATATATTAGGGTTTTTCCAAATTTTCCCCTTGGTTTAAAACGCCAGAAAAAACTAAGACAAATACTGCAAAAAAGAACATTAGTAAGAATAAGGAAACATTTCAAATTTTATTTACATACTTTGCAGGTGTTCTATGTGGGAGATTTTGGTTATGCGGCATGCATTCATGCAATAATATAGTTTCTGCAATATTTTATTCATCATGGTAGTAGCATCGTTATTGACAGCACTTTTTATCACTTCCATGTTGTACGTGTCATCCGAAAATTTGATTTTTCTTACATTTGACTTTTTTATACACCCTTTAAAGCGATGTGAAAGGTATGAAAGGACAACACGTGCTGTCAATAACGTTGATAATAACCCTGTATATATATTTTTACATTTGTAAGTAAAATGGTACAAATTTTACCCTCCTAGTTACAGTAAAATATTTTCCAAATACCTAAAATTGTAATTGAAATGGCTAATGCTGGAAACACTTTATTTGCTTCGTTCCCAGCACAAATTCTAAAACGCTCTTTAAAAATCTCTTTCTATTCTAGCAACAGCATCTAATACATCCTTTCATTTAAACAGCTGAAGATTTTTCCATTCAACATTTTCCTTTCCGCATCCCCCAATTTTCATGCCCATACATAAGCCCTTTGCATGTTGTTTTTTCAGCACACAGGCAGAACTGGCAAAAAAGAAAAAAGGGAAAAAACCGGGCATTGGAAAGCAAAGGGAAAGTAATCGGTTTTTAATCGATTTACATAGTCAGCGTCTTGCTTGAAGCCGGATCCGAGTCCGGGAACATTTCCCAGAATCCGGACGGAGAGACCACTAGATTTCTTTTGTACTTTCCGGGCCCCGACCAACCCCGAAAAAAAAACCTTTTTCCCTTTTTTCGAATGTGGAATGAAACTCCTTTTAATGTAAATTCCAATAGCAGTAATGTGTATGTGTGTGTCGCGGCTGGGGCTTTCTTCTTTTTTTTTCTATTTCTTTCATTCTTCCCCCGTCCCTCTTTCTTTCCAGACCAATGAATACGGATAGGTATTTAACTACGATACATTCCAAGGTTGTTTTGCATTACGTTACTTATTCTTTAGGTGCCTATCGACAGGTTGTGTCAGCTAGGCCCACTCAACCAGAAGGGATTTTTTTTTGATTTAAAAAACGTTTTTTCCGGATGGTTTTATATTGAAAGGGAAAATTTTTGGGGGAAATTCCCCCCTTTCCAAAGGCTCGGCATTTCTTACCGATGTGTAGTGATGTTTAAAAAAGTGACTAAGAAATCGTTTTGTGTGCATCGTTTTATTCAAATAGGGGTACATCTATTGAATGGTGTGCTGTGTTGTTATAGAAGTATGCTCCTAACTTTTTTTTAAAAGAAATAATGGAGTTATGCCATTTATTTTTTTAAAAGACATTTCAGTTTTGCAATTTTCTAGATCGAGTTGTACTGAATCTGTGGTATAACAAGTAATATAAAAAAAAATAGTTTTTAAGTCAATTCCTACTTAGATCAACAACGAAAAATTTTATTTTAACTACTTTTTATTAAATAGTTACAATTAATAGAAATATGTATATACATAGGATAGAATCACAACATTAAGTGGTAATTAGTTTTTTTAATTATCATTAAAGTATCGTATTGTCCTTTTAATTTCAGTCCAACTTGAATGCTTTAACACGTGAGAAAAAAAACATTTTCAAGTTTTGACACAAGTCGCCAAAAGGGTTGCTAAGTCGCCAACGTGGCTGTATTTGTAATTATTTAAATAATTAGTTTTAATCAATTAATTTTATTAATTATAATTAAATTTTTGTATTGTCATCCAAAATGATCCTGTATATAAAATTTCAGCTCAATTCAGCGCTTTAAAATGTATTTTATTAACGATTGAAAATTCCACCAAGATAAATAAATAAATAAATATATAAATAAATAAATATACAAATATATAAATATATAAATAAATAAATATACAAATATATAAATATATAAATAAATATACAAATATATAAATAAATATACAAATATATAAATATACAAATATATAAATATACAAATATATAAATAAATAAATAGAAATAGTGCGAGCTAATAGGAATTGAAAAATAAGCTATTTGGTTTTGAGCGTTTTTTAAATATTTTAATTGGAATAGTTTCCAAGTATAATTCCTAAGGAAAACTTTAAATTATTCAATTTGTTACCGGATTTTTCAAAAAAGAATGTTTTTATTTTTATTCTAATTTTCTTTATTCATTCATATTATTTGATGTGCCTGATACGTTCGGAACCTTGGTTTTGAAAAAAAAAGCATATAAATGAATATTTATTGTAATATGAATAAACATATAATACAAATTATTACAAGAAAAAATTATTTAAATGAAATTTTTCGGCAAAAAACGAAGAAAGAATGTCATACTTTCAAAACATTCTCCTTATATGAAATATGCTTCTATAATAATACTTAGCCTATATATATATATAGATAAAACTTCGAAACAGGAGCTGAAAAAAAATGCTGAAAAATTCCCATTATTTTCAAAGTTAAGATAAATTAAAATAATATCGTTTTTTTTTAATTTCTCTACTCTGATATAATAAAATGCGAATAGATCCACTGCTAAATTGATTATTTAAAAAATGTTAAACCCCCCCCCCGTTGGAAGGAATTAAAAGGAAAAATTTTAATATAGAACAGCTTTTTAAAAGGGGGGGCGTGCCCCTCCCAGGGTGGGGGCAACCCTACGTGGGAGGTGCGAGTATGTCGAAAATAAATGATAATTTTTTTAAAAAAATTATCGATTTACTGAAAAAAATACATTCTGACACATTTACATTGACAAAATATATTTATAAATGTATCTGTATAGTACACAATATATTTGATAATTAATTTATCATGTTTCACACACATTTAACATGTTTCACACACATAGTTACTAGTGACTTCCATGGGCTTATCATAGACAAAATGTATTACTATTTTGGTAATTTGTGTGGTTTATAATTAGAGTCGTATTGTAGCCTTATATACGTCATAGTACATTATTATTACATTCTTTCATTGTACGAAAGAGAACGCGATAAAAATTATGATTGAAAATCGGATCGCAAGCATTGAAAATCTGAGAAGCACTGTTATAAAAGCGTTTTTTATTAAAAGGAGAATGTTTTCAAAATATGTCGTTTCTTTTTTGTGTCAAAAACTGCATTTAAATCATTCTTTCTTGTACTAATACTCTTAAAACAATTTTACGTGTGTATTCTTATTCAACTGACGTTAAATATACAAATAAAGTATTCATTTATACGCTTTTTCAAAATTACTACTCAGAAAGCGTAGTCAATCACTTTAATACTCATAAATGTTTTGTTATCAGGAAAAGTAGACGATCATATGAACGTTTGTCAAGAAAAACATAAGAAAATACTCTCTCGAAAAATAAATTCTATTTAGATATTTTACGTAAGAAACGTGCTTTTTTTTAATTTTAATATAATATCAATTCATTTATTGGAGTTACTTTCAATTCAGTTAAATAACCGAAATCGCGTGTGATATTAAAATATTGACATTCAAAGTAATTTGTTATTTAGTTAATGTTTACGTAAATGAATTATAATCATTTTTATTTTGCTTATCTGAAAACATAAATGGCATAAAGGATTTCTATCATTCAATTATGTTTCTTAAAAATCCTTAGTTTTACACTGAATTCGTTATCATTTGAATGTGAACGTTCTTTGAATTTTTCTATTAATCAGATTGATAACTGTTGTAAGATACCCTTCTTTTATACCATCACGTTACTGAAATATGAATAGAATATAATTTTTAAATCCCAATTCTATTTAAATTATCTCGTTTCACTTACGAAACAATTGAAGCTTTATTTATTATACTGTTAAAATTTGCCTGAGAATGTTTAATTTCGTAGTAAACAAAGATGCTCCTTTTTTCAGTAACAAAGATCTGCAGCATTTCATGGATAAATTTTTAAACAAGGAGTATTGAAATAATAAATGCTTTCAATTGTTCGACTAATAGCTTGTTTTCTTCTTTAAATGAAAGCTTTGAAATTCTATTTAAATGATTAAAAAGTGCAACCTAAATTTCCCGAATGAATAAATGATTCCACAATTGCTATATACTTTGGTTTTGTATCTCTCTATATATATTTCTTAAAAAATGCAATGGAAACGAAATTTCATAATTATACAAAATAGAATTCTTAATGCATTTTAATTTTTAAAAATTCATTTTACTGTGTGATAATTATGACAAATGGTTTGATGAAAAATTGATTCTCTTATTAGATTTAAAGAAAAAATAAATGTTTAATAATAATAACAAACGAGTTCAATTGCTTTTTCCATTTAACGTGCGAAGTTAGTAGAATTTCTATACTAAAAAATTTATTTTAAGATGCTGTAATAAATATCTAAAATAGAAAAAGTTTAAGTACGCACTAAACAATGTATCAAGGGAAAGAAATACACTACTCTGTAAAATTTTAATACCGAGAATCATGAAAGGATCCCAAAATTAAGCAAAACCTACAGGAAATGCAAAACAAACTAGGATACGCATATAATTAGAATTATAAATGAATCACGCATGTGAGCCGAGAAACATCCTCTAAATTTTTAAGTGAGTTGTGTGTAAAACTCATTGTAAATATGCATTGAAACTGGTATATCGCCGTTCATCTACTGAAAAAGGTTGATAAGAAGTCACTTCACCTCAGTAAAGACGCAGAGTGTTGCACAAGCAGCTAACGGAGTTAGAACGAGCCGCATGTTAGGTCTTCGTGAGGGTTCACTTTCGTGTCGTGAAACGTTCACTCCCACGCAACGTAAAACCAAAACAGTAATGCATGTGTAGAATAGACAGCCCATGCAAAATCGGATATCTAAACCTCAGTAATGTGACGTCACAACGAGACGACAAACACCTAGCAAGACCTTTCTGAACTACCAACGTTTTTGGCAAATATGAACTCATGAACATGGCGAAAAGTGTATAAATTCTCAAATCAGCTCTGCTATTTTGTAGATTATAATCATACCCATCATTCACTACAAATTTGAACATTTTCCACTACAGTGTTCAATGTTATACTGTACGAAGACTAACATTATTATCCCGGACATTATTTAATATCATGGGCTATTCCGTCTGCTACAAATTGCAAGAATCCAGCAATCTGTCAGAGAGGGTACTATAACTTGGTAGTTGTGGAGACCAACGTCATACACCACTTACGACGTATTTTCGGAATTTTATTTCAAAAAGATTATGCTATCTATGTGTTGTTTGAAATTAATAAGCATTTCTCAGATTACAAAAGGTTTTTCTTCCATGATAAAAATAATTCCCCACATACGTTGCGCATTGGGCATGCCTGGTATTATATCGGTCTGTTTTCAAACAAAGTAAGGCTGACTTTCGGCACCAGATAGAGCCATCTAAAATACCATTCCTTAAGAGGGCATTCAGAATCTACGTTTCGATACCATGATGCGTACTGTTCCTCATCGCTGTGTGTGCGATGGCTTTACAAGATATCGAATTATTTTTTTTTATTGTTATACCTATTTTATATCTCTCATTTCAATCATAAGCAATAAAATAAATTTCATGTATTTCAAATGCTTCTTTCATAACGATACACACAATTTCTGCAAATTCAGCAAATCACAACTTTTAAATAAAACAGAAGTCTTGATTTAAAGTTATGATTTGCCACCTTGTTGTTGCAGAGTATGTAAAAGAATTTGTTTTACTTTGTAATCAAAAGATCAAATCGATAGAATTTTGCTTGGCTGTAGTCATTTAAGTTATTATCATTTTTATTGAGAAAATACATTCAATAGTATGTTTCCTCATTAAAAACTTTTAAATATTATGTTTTATCATATTTATTTCTTTGATTAAATACGTTACTTTAGATAATACATTTTTGTGCTTTTTTACATTACTTTAAATAATGCATTTTTTACTTTTTTTACATTACCTTAGATAGATGTCTTGTTATAATTTTCGATTTTAAAATTTCAAAAGTAAATCATATAACCATAATGCTAATTAGAATTTTAGTTTTATGTTAATTTTTTGTGTATGAATATGTACTTACTCTACCAACACACACACACACAATTCAGTTATCATTCATTCTAACTAAAACATCTTTCAGCATCACTCTCTTTAAATTTATGATAATGTGAACGCAATTTATCAACGTCATTCTTAACTAAAATACACAGACAACATCATTATCCATTGGAGTAAAAACATTCTCATCCAAGTTAAGTGGGTTACTTATACAATTCTTGGCTTCTGGACAAATAGCTCCGGCACATTGCAAACGTGTTTTATCTTCAAAGTTTACCTAAAACATTTTTCTTTCACAAAAATCGAGCTTTGCAATAAACGAAAACCATCTTTCCGTTTCGGAAATACATAAACAAAACGTACAAAAAGAACATGACCCATTTGAAACGATTCAGCAACACAAAAAACTGCACTCGATGGAATGCCTTTCATTTATTTGGAGACAAATCTACCGACAACACTAATGGGAGCGATTCCAGAATACCTCTCTCCCTCTCTCTTTGCCTTCGACTTAGCAGAGTAGTTGTTTCGTGATCCATCATGACGAAGAATTTTCGCCCTCACTTGATGACGGGTTCTTTCCACTTCGTTACAACACGGTTTCGGGAACATTTGTTTCTGCCTGTCGAGAATTTCATAGAACTTGCCCCAAGTAGGGCTCAGTACGTAAATGCTGAGTTTGTTCCAGCATTTAGGATCCTAGAACTTGCTGAAATTATGATAAATAAGGTCTTCCCTCTCTGGAGCAGAAGGTAAATCTTATGAATATGACAACAGAGTTCTCTTGAATTCAAAAGACCTGTGTGTGCTGTGTAGCAAGTTCGGTCGATTATATCTTCAATTGTGAAGGAAATGTATTTATCAAATTTATTTTAGATTCTACATGCAAAATACAATTCAGGACTTTATATAAAATATATTTTATCTTTCTGTAAGTTAAGTTTGAGGCATTTTAAAGACATTCTGATCTAATATCAATTTAGTTTCCCAGGTATTCTCTCTTAAGAGTTCGAAGAAAGGAATTAATTTATTTAAAATGTTTCAGCAACCACTTGATAAAGAATTTCAGCTTCACGATAATTTTTAAAATTTGAGAAAAAAATGTTTATTTAATCTTATTACTTTTTAACTCGTTGATTGAGCATGATTCAAAATTATAAGTTCTCTGACCAAAGTTACTGCTTACAAGTGTGGCGTTATTGAACAAATAGCCAGTTAAACCATATTTTTCCATCTTATTAGGAATTCTGTTTGTATATAAACTAACAATATTTTTTTCTGAACATATTAGCTGTATATAAACTAATTACTATTCATTATATATAAGCGTATCCGTTATTTTCGTATTTCAAACATAAAGCAATTTTTTAAGCAAATGTGAGAAATATTGTATTAGTCGTTAAAATAAATTTTAAATTTTACCAATAATTTACTTTATTGTAGAATATGTTAACCTCCAGAATATCTTGATTTCATCACATACGACTATTTCTTAAACTTTGAAACTATATAGAAACTGTGGTACGTACATATGAAAAACAATTATCTGAGTGATATTAGAATTTTATAACGATAAAATTATAAAATCGGACTAAAATACAGTAATTACAGTTACTAATATATATGCTACTACATTTCAAAGTCTATTTTAAAGAAGAAATTTGAAGAGTAAAGTACCCTCTCTTATTACAGTTAACGACCGAGTTATTTTCTTTTGGTTCAAAGCGGTCCACTTTAAAACATTTAGAGTATTAATATGCCATTTAAAATAATAACATTCGTAAAATAGTAACAATGCAGCTACATACATTTAAGTGTTCTCTATGGAAAGTTATTAGTGTTTGAAATTTCCTAATGTTTCAATGAGATTATCTTTTTCACTTTCTAATTAAAACTTTGTACAAAAGAAACATAAAATAATCATCAAATAGGATCATTATCCACTTATATATATAGTATATTTAAGAGAGTTAAAAAGTACTCTCTAAGGTCTTCTATTTTACGATTTGCGAATATTCGTCTCAATTTAAGGAAGTAATTACATTTTCAACATTGTATACACCCTCTTAAAGTAACTTTAATTTTATTTTCTTAAAAGACGTGCAGAGAAATCAATTTTTTTCTCTCAAACGAATATCTACTTCCATTTATTTTATCTAATGTACTAAACAAGTGATGCTAACTTTGAAGCAGAATGCAAATACATCAGCAGTGAGACGTACAAAAAAGTAAATGGCCCAAATCAAAAGCAGGATCTAAACTTAAAGAAAACCCCCATCTATATTCACGCTGATTTACCACTCAATATCACTCAAGGTCAAGAAGGGGCTCTTCCACAAACATCCAGCTCGAGATACCCAATTATCCCCAGGAAGATTCAGTGAAGTAAAATTCTCACATAACTTCACTCTCTCCTCACCAGGGAAAAGTAACTCGGGAATCTTAAGAATGAAAAACTCGCCTTCAGCCCTCCGCCGTTGAGAGAAAAGACTCCCGATTTCCATTGGAAAGACAGACACAGTTAATTTCCCTAGGGTAGACTCGCGAATCTACAACGTCCTCCTTATGGCTGGTGAATAATAAAAGCTCTTCTTCCTATTAGGAAGCAATCCTTTAATTCGATAAGACTGTCTCGGCTGGGATTTTAATCGCGTGCAGTAAAAGATTAGAATAATGAAGGGGTGATGAGGGAACTGCTCCTCTTACATGAGAAACGGTTGGCCCAAGGATTTATCATAACATGGACGCAGGTGAGGCGTAATTAAAGATTGTCCTAGGCCAACGGACTCGGACTTAACTGAAGAAGTTTTACCCATTGTGGTTGAAACTATTAATAGAATGGGACCCCAAATGATTTATAAGAAGAAATTTATTTCAACGGTTGGTAATGTTAAAGAGAACAAAAGTTGTGTTATATCCTCAAACATCAAATGATAAGGGTAGCGTATTCTTTGCTCCATAAAGAGAAAAAAAAAATTAAAATGTGATAAAGTACTCTCTATAACTGATAAAAATCAAACTAATTTACATAAAAATGCATCTTTTTTAAATTTAAAAACCTCGGGAAAATTAACCAACCTGTTAGTTTTTAAAAGTTGTATTAATTTAAAACCCTCAAATGAGAAAGGGTATTTTTTCCCAAAAAGAAATAAAGATTAAAATTTGATGATAAGTACTCTCTATAACTGATAAAAATTAGGCTAATTTACATAAAAATGCATCTTTATTAATTAAACCATCAGTCAATTTAACCAACCTGTTATAAAATTGACTCACATGGTATGTACTCGTGCATCAAGATTTATTTGTTATTAATGCCCATCTTTAAATAAATATTCTATTCAAATGATCAATACAGTCATCATCGTTTTAACCGAATAATATCTGTAAGTTTAATTTAACTATCACAATTTAGGGTAAATGATTTTGTTGGTAAAAAACTAATATTAAGCTTTATTCACCATATTGCTAAAATTAATAGAGTTTTATACAGATAATAAACTCTGGTTAAAATCATTGGTTTTAAATATCCGATCTATAAAATTTATAAGGCACTCTTTTTAAAAACACTTCTTCAAACTTCCTGAAAAAAAGAGTTAATTTATTTGAAAAATAGGCTACTAATTCAATTTCTAGAAGAAATCTTACAGTAATATTAATGCATGCTATTTTTAAAATCACTGCATGGCATGAGGTTTATCGCATACTATGTCATTTGGTTTAATTAGCCACTGAATTATCCAAGCCAGAATTCAGTTCAATAATAGGTAATTAAAATAACCTTACTGTATTTAAAGTGATAAATATAGCTCTTTTATTGCCATGTGTCATTGGTCTTGAGAAATGATCTGGATATTTTGTATTTATGTAAATATGAACAAATTATAAAGCTTCATATTCAGTTTCTGATCTTCCCTGTGTCTCCCTCTTTTCAAACAACCTATAGAGAGTTGTACCATATAGTTATTTTCTGTTTGTTGATCAGGTATTGTTGGCAATAAAAATATAATTAAAAAATGATTTTTAGAAAAGTACTATAATATAAAAAGAAAATATAATTCTATGCACGTAAAAAATAAATTATTAGCATTTAAATATCGAAGAACGCCTCAGTTTTTAAGATTTTACATAAAAGGTATAGGATTTAATTAATTATTTTCCACTTCTTCCAAAATGATCTTCATTCTTTATCTTTTAGTTATCTCAGTAAAATAACGGGAATACTTTGAATATATTTTATATTACTAAAAATACATCAAGAATTTCTCTTCGACAAATCAAACACGACTTTTGAGCTTATTATTTTTTTTAATAATTTTATTTGAAAACTAAGAGACTTAGAAGAAACTAAAAACTTAAATAGTTAACATTCCTGAATTTTGCAAAATAAAGAAGGGTATGATTTTCAAGAAATAACGTAAAATTCTTCAGATAAATGAGACTGCTCAAGATTACCCGCTGAGAAAGTTAAATTTTCTAAATTAAAAGCGGTTGTTTCTATAGAAGTAGACTTTAAGAGTCATAATAATCGAACGCTGAAATTTACCATCAAGCCGTCTAATAAAAAATCCGCATATAAATGAATTTCTTGAACAAAACATAAATAAACACCAATGAGACAAATCTTTTTATTCAATGCCAATGCCGAAATAAGTGATTAAAATAAATATCCCCACTTTTAAATGAAGATCGCTACTCATTTAACTAGATGAACGCTTTCTGTTAATGAAGTGAAATGAAGAATACTTAGAATTCCAGAAGGCAATTCAATGAAATAAAAAGGCTACAATAAACATATCCAAAGCATCGTACATCAACATTTGCTCCAAAATCGGACTAAAGAATATTTTCAAACCATTGCCTTAACGGCTCAAAAAACAAATAAATAAAAAGCGCACTTAAAATAGAAGTGTTTTTTCAACTTTTTACCATTATCTCTCCAGAATGCAATGGCAACTTCTTCTTTCTGGCTGCCAGATTCTGTAGCCTTAATCACAGCGGAGGACAACATCGGATTCAAAATGAGCGCCAGATTATCGTCTGAATGATGATGATGATTGCATGACTTCCTGGACCCCAGCGTCCCTCTTGGCATTCTCGAATGCAGTCAGCATGAGCCGTTAAGTCCAGCAACGTGCTCCAACCAATGATGCTGATCTGACTCTTTGATTGGAGGAAAGAATCGTAGTCCCATTGATTTAATACCTCCCAACCTGTTGGGCTTAATATTTTTACCTTTTGGGGTAAGGGCAAAGAGACCAAGGATTTCTAATTAATGGGGGAATCTCTGTGTCGTATTTTGGTTGGTTGTTAATTTCGAAAAAAAAAACGTTGGGAAAAACATTTCCCCAAATTGGGAACAAATTTAAAATATTCGTGCTTCTTATGTATGCATGACATGTTTGTATTTGTACCATGATGAAAAAAATTTATAACTTATTTATAGTTTAAATGTACAATTTATTTACTGAGCATGGATCTTTAATCATTAGAATTGCTTCATTTTTTCATAAATAGAACTGATAATATAATCTTTGTCTATTGAATGTAATATTTATATCATTAATATATATATAGGTTATTCTCTACAAACAAGAGATAACATCCAACAATCACATTCGAAAAAAAAAAACAAAGGAAAATCACACAATGAAAACTATGAGAAACGGATTAAAAATTATTAAATGGATGCTGCAGTTTATAAACATTGCTGACTTTGGACAGCTAATATATAAAATAATTTATATGGGGCAACTTTTTTTCCCGCCACCTTCCCCTTTATGTAAATAAACTGAGCAAAACCAATAGAAAATAATGGTGAATATCTAAAAAATTTTTAAATATATATATATATATATATATATAATTTGGGGTTTTTTTTTATTTTAATTTCTTTTTATTTAAATTTTTTTAAAAATAGTTCGACTTTAACGTTCAAAAAGAAATAGTCAAATAGTTTTTTCTTCCTAAATAATAAATTTATTTAAAAAAAAAAGTATTTTCCTTTTTCATGAAGCCAAAACGCAAAGTGAAAGAAATTAATGTTACGTAATTTGTGTAATGGAATTTTCCAATCCTGCTATTAACTTTGATCTCAAATCTGTAAATACCTTAAAGTTACAATAAATAATTGTAATAAGTGATTACTAAAAAAATTCTTATTCAACCATTTTATGAGATTTCCATTGTTTGAATGTCCTAACCTTTAAAATTTCGTTTCTTTTTCAAATCTTATTTCTTATCTCAAGTTCTAATACTTTCTCGAATATTTCAGCTCTTAAATGTAATTGAAACATCAAAGACTGAAGAAAAATAATTCCTAAAATTCTGAAAAATTCGATTTTATGACGTATATAATATAGATATCGCAAAAATGTAATGAAGTTTAGGAATTGATTCATAAATAATAAATGAATAATCAGATGTACTTTAAGAGTACTTATGAAATAGATTTTCTATAGCACTAGTAAAATATTTCATTCATTTTTACGTCAAAGAAAAACGTATATACAATTATAATGACACATGATTCATACGTATATGACCCCATTATGCAAATTTCTTGCTATCTAAAATTTTTAGGAAGAAAGAGGGAAAAAAAGGTCATGAAATTTTTTTTTAGTCTTAATAGAAGTTTAGTTTATTTTGATTAAGCTAATTCCAGGTTATTTATAATGTATAACCCTTTTTCTTGAGCTTAGCCTGTGAGCGATTTACACCTAAAGTTGCTCCCTCACCCCATCTTGCCTACCTAAGGGTGTAGGAGTAATGAAAGCAGAACCAGAAACTTTCATAACAACTATTATTTATTTACTCAAACACTCTAACCAACAACACTTTATTCTCTAAGTGAATGCCAAAGGAGTAGCAGAGAGAAAGCAATGAATAAGCAAATAAGCGCAAATAACTAATTTAACTCATCCTAATCTATTGTTGATTACCAACCTCAAATAGACTTATTCAACACAGTGGTCAACACCCCCCTTTAATTTTTAGCAACAAAAATAAACTTTATTCACTCTCACTGCGTAGCGAATGTAACAGCTTCGAACCTCCTTCTCCTATAATTACAAAAACTCTGACTTTATACAGTCGAACTAATCTACATATCAAGGTTTCTTCTTGAGAGGGATGGCTGTGAATTAAACGCGAATGCTAGCCGAAAGATTCCCCAAGAGGATTAGTGATAAAACGCGTAAAGATCCGTCACAGCCTATTTCTAATAGCTCAGTTAACCTGTCTCTAGGTATAATACTGATTCTTCAATTAGATATTGTTTGTACTTTTAATTAATTGTATTATATTGTCCAATTTTAAGTGGTTCTATTTAAAATTAAATGTCTTAAAAATAGAAAACTGCACAAATTGAGTTCTATTTGAGGAAGGCTCTTTTCTCTGATGGATCGTTAGCATTAATTTTATCGCATTCTTAAATTCATTTAATTCATTGGAAATCCCTCAAATGGAATATTTCTATATGTATGTAGTATTTGTTTCATAGTTTCTTCTTAGAAAAAAAATATCTAGCTTATTATTGTAGTTGCAGTTTTCTTTTAAGATAATATGCATTTTAAGGAAATAAAAGTCATTCTTAATAACTCTTATTGGTTTATTTTGAATTCCTTATTATGAACATTGAAACAATATGTAAAATACATTATAACTAAATTTTAACAACAGTTAACTTTCTGTGTTACTATATATGACTTAATTCATAAATTTTGAAAGAAAATTGATTAGAAATTTGATAATCAAAGTGAAAGTGTGAATTAATCTGTGAATAAATAGCAAATTCTAGTAGTTTTGTGACTAACTGCTTTCTCCACTGAATTTTTTGGGGAAGTAAAAGTAATATACTTCCAAGCGTTTGTTAATTTGCTAGTAAACAAGAAAAAGTATATCATTGTAAATAATTGCTACAATGTAAGTTACTGATCTAAACGTAACGTAAAAGAGATGAAAGAAAAAATAAGTATTGCTTGACAGGAAAGTGTTAAATTTTTTTTGGAAAATTCCCCCCGGGAATGTTTTTTATTTTTTTTTTTAAAAGGGTAGATATCAAAAGATAAAGAAGAAATTCAAGTACCTCGGGGTTTAAAACCTTTTAGCTAAGGAAGGGCCCCCTGAAAGTTTTCACTATTGATACTATTAAATGTTTTAAATAAAAGTACTAAAAAAATTACTTTTAAAAGAATTATATATCTCGTAATAAATTTCCGTATATTTCGAAGTAATTACACGCATATATATTTTCAAACTGCATTGTTTAGTTTTTAGATATATTCTCCGTATAACCGCACACTTTTTTTACAAAGAAAACCTAAATGTACATGTACAATTCTCTTATCTTTTGAAGTCTTTAATTCGAAGTACTATACCAGACTTTTAAACAATCGTATACTTCTAGAACTGAACACCTAAATAGCAAGAACAGGTTTTAAAGTTTTTGGGGTATTAGAAGGGAAAAATTACAAATGGGGGCCCAAAATGCCGTATATTCTAAAAAAACTGAAATGATGTTTAAATATAATTCAAGCCTTTTAAAATAAATTGAATTTAAAAATTAAAATTAATGAAATAATTATGATGAAAAATGAAATAGAATTTCGAGGATGAGCTTGAAGCTATAAAGGAAGGCGAATATGATAATTTTTCCATGTTATCCAATAATGAAAACCTCAAAAATGTTTTTTTTTTAAATAAACATATTTACATAAATGAGAATATAACTTTTTAAATGTCTTTCTTTATTTTTTAAAAAAATAATTTTGTACCCAGCGTTAACCGATTTAAAATTTTGATCGTATTTTTTTTTGTTATACATTGAAATTTTCGGAAATTATTTTTATTATTATTCAATAAATAAAATATTAGTAAAAATTGTGTTTTTCTTGAAATACACATGCAAGATTTTATACGTTACTAAATATATTCTCGATTCATGTCCGTCTTTACATATGCATTTTACGGACATATTTATATTTTCTTCATACCGGAAGAAAATTAGTGCTCATTAGTAGTTAATTATGTGATAATTTTCGAAATGATACTTAAAGATCTTTGTAAGAATCGGTCATCGAGGGATTGCTGCTAGAGGGTTATCGAGCGTGTGTTTATTAGGGTTAATATTTGATGGATCATCGTCATTGTTTTAACTCGAAAAGGGAAGAATTAGGGAACCCCGGTTATTTTTGGGAAAAATTTAAAAATTAAAAGAAAACTATACCTGCTACGGAGACAGTTTATGCACTCCAACACTCCATTTAAATTGAGAAAATATTAAACTTAATTGAGACGAATTCAGAACATGAGAGTCCTTAGAGGATATGAAGAGAACTAATTCTAATAATTAAAGAGATGGAGGCATAATTACACCAAAGACATGCAGAACATTTCTCTCCTTTATCTGTCATAAATCAATTTTTTCTAAGAAAAGGAATAAACAATTACAACATTTTAAGGTTATTTGAATTTACTTCTGAGAGATTATTTTAACATATCATCTCTCTCTAAGGAAGTTTGATAAGATTTGTAGAATGAGATAGCTAAAAGAAAATTTACTTTGTCAATATCGATTCTTAAGAAGTTTTTCTTATTTCTTTAAGTTCCACAATAAATAAGAAACGTTGCAATGTATATTTATATTTTAATATCCACGCGGGATGAGTTTGAATCAACATCTAGATATATTTGGCGGAAACAATAAAAAAATATTTATCATTAATAATAATTGAATCATTAAGCTATTTTGTATACTTGTGATACTCCGTGGCCTGGGAGTATCATCTCTTCATCTACGCGACCTAGATTTGTAGGAATAAATGATTGATCACCCAAATTCTCCATAATAAATCTAATTTATTGTCTAAATATATATTGATCAACGCAACACAAGTCTTACTAGAGGGATATGATCAGGAGATATACTACGTAATCATCAATTCTTAGTAAATAGCGTCTTGAATCCTAATCACTATCTTTATGAAAAGCTATCCTAAGAATCCAGTATCCGCTTTAGATTCCTTAACATACTAAAGTCCGTTTTAAAATTACACTTCTATAATTAATAGCTTACCAATATCGCACGGTGATCAGCACCTCGCCTTCGGTCTTTCTTCTATTCTATTCTTCTACTATTATCTACTATTATTCTTTCATTCTATTACTATCCGACTTCTATTCTACTTCTATCTTACTTACTCATGAATGATAAAGCTCTCTCTCTCTCTTATATATCTATTCACTAATCTGCATATTGTGGTTTCTTCTTGAGAGGGTTGGATTGAAATAATGCCATTTTAGCCCCAAAGATTCCCCAAGAGGATTAGTGAGAAGGCGCGATAAAGCCCCGTCACAGACTTATGGGACCATTTATTAAAATTTTTGATATTATTTAACATAAAAAATTTAAATTTTTTTTTCAAAAAATTACAAAATTTTTTAATTATACCTTTTAAAAAATTTTATAAAAATATATCCTTAAAATTTTTAAATTTTTCGAGTTTTTAAATTTAAAAATTTTCAAAAGATTTTTGTTATTTGGTCCCTTTAAAAGGTTCGGGGAAATTTTTTTCATATTTGATTCGATAATTATGAATCCCTGATTACTTTCACATTTAAACTTTTTGGTTTTACATTTTAACAATTAAATAATATTTTAAAATAATTTTAAATTAATAAGGTTTTCCAAAAATTTTTTGTTGCTCCGAATTTTTTTTTTCAATGGTTTTTAAATTTTTAAAAGTCTTAAAAGGGGTTTTAGGGTTGTGAATTATTGCCATTTTTTTTAAAAATTTTAACCTGTACATAAATCTGTCAAGACAAATTGTTGTTTTAGTTAAAAGAGGGGGCCCAATGCAAATTTGAAATCCCTGGGCAAAATACAAATTCCAAAGTTAGTTAGTTTTTTTTGTTGCGAATTTAAAAAAAGGGGAATTTGGCCATACCACATTAATTCATAGGGGTGCGACTAACCTTTTTTCACTAAAAGAAATCACTAGAAAAAATTTTCCCCATCTCCTGCCCCGTGGTTTCGACTCACTGACAGCACTGCCCCTTTTTTAAGACCGGGTTTTTTGGTTTTGGTAGAACCGGGCCCTCCCCCCTGCCCAAATGCTATACTCGGCCCAAGTTCTGTAATGCTGCATCATCAAATTTTGAAGTGTTATCTGCATATAATCAGCATATGCAGTTTTGAATAATGATCCAAGCCACAAAAAATAAGCATCATTAGAGTTAATTAATCACATTTTTTACTTCTATCCCATTGTTAAGTCAAAAGTCAAGAATCGGATTTCTTTCCATTTATTCCTTTAGATATAATCATTTACACTCCCAAATATAATCCTGTGTTTATTTATAAGATACTAAAAAAAGAACATCAAAGGATATTTTTGGCTAAATAAATTATAGCTATAATCAATCATTTATCCTTTCAGGCAGAAACTCTGTACCACATTTATATTCATACATTTAAAAGCGAGTTTGTTTTTAAACTTAAATTTCATGCTATTGAAACAATTATACCCTAGAATCAAAATATCTCCTAAAAGCTTTGAGCTTTAAAGGAATAATTTCCTTCAAATCAAAAATTACTCTTACTAAATATTAGCAAAAATTTTTATCCTAAGAAATCGTAGGATTGGTTTGTAATCAAATGTCATTAATAAAATTCGTAAAACAAAGAATAAGCCTGGTTATGAGCTCTCTGACATACCAAAAATTTCTCCAAAAGTCGTACACTTCTTGTTCTATCCCTGTACTCTTTTTCCTACTGGCCTTTTGAATTTAAAAGACTAAGTCTAATCACAAAGAAGGACCAGTTTCGACTTTTCGGGAGGGACGATGAAACGTTTTATAAAAATGAGAATTTCAATTGAGACTCGCTTGGGCGAGTGAATACAGGCCTCCTCTGCAAAACTTTGTAATTAGAGCTCATTAGTGATCAGACCGTTAATTAATTTTCCCTTTCCCCAGGGTACAATTCGTCTCTTCGCATCGACATGTATTGCCCATTTTACCCAAAGGGAACTGCTTCTACAGGGGCCTGGAACTTTGATCTCAAAAGGGGAATTGTTCAGATTAGTTTTCAAAGGGATATTATAGAGATCGCTGGCATTATTTGTTTATATTTTAGTGGTGGTGAGATTTCTCTTGATATAAAAGGTGACCAAGTTAATTAAAACGAAATCATAGTGTTAATTACTAGAGATAATTATATTACTTCCACGCGATTACGATTTGATGAAGTGGTGGTTTTTGACGTGGTGCTGTTTAACTTGAAGATTATGGAAATTGTGACGATAAATTGTAGATGTGGATTAATTTGTAATTTCCTTTGTGCGTATGAAAGATTTTTGTTGGTCTATGAAATATTTAGTCTCGTAAGAATTCAAATTGTATAGTTCAAGTTAGATTATAAAATTTACATGCTAGAAATATAAACATTATAATTTCTTAAAAATAATTTGTGTTCCTCAAAATTAGAAATTAATTAGTTTTCGGAAGACCATCATAAAAAATATTTATTTGTATTAAAATTTGGAATAGTTTCTCTATTACATTTTGTAAGCTGCAACCTAATTTTTGGTTACACACTTCGTATTTTCGTTACCTAATTGAAAGCAGGACTGACTTCGATAAAACTATACTCTAAAGCAGATGTAATGAACCTTTTTTTCAGCCACGCCACACATCTGACAACTATTTCACGCGGGCCGCATACATATGACATCTATTTCTCGCGGGTCGCAACGTGAGAATTAAGGAGGGAGGAGGGCGGATGCTATAAGATCAAAGATATTTAAAATGCAGAAATTCATCAAAATGTTAATAGTTTTGGTTTTCATTTTAAAACTATATTAAACTCCATCGTACTTGACCCACACACACAAAAAAAGGATTTAATGCATTTTTTTACCCAGTTATGGGATAGTTTCGATTTCCTTTCATCAATGATCTCAAGTCCCCACCCCCAAATATTTTGTTACTGAAAAAAGGGGCATTGAAAGATTTGTGTATAGTGGTATAGTGACGAGAACAAATATATTTTTTAACTATAGCATTTTCATGGCAAGTTAAACAAGTTGTTCATCCATGCTTGTTTTTATTCTACGAAACACAGTCATAATCCCAATCGTCTTGAGATAACAAATATTCTTTAGACATATTTCACTTGAAAAATGCATGAGGGTTAATTAAAAATTAGTGTCACCCATAAAATAGTTGCTATTCTACTGTTATTTATTAAACTAACGGTTACAATTACAAAAAGAAAAAAAGTTATCCCAACATTTCTACTGCACCACATCGATAGCAAAATCTATAAATGGGATTGCTTGATTGATAGAATTTCTCGCTAAATTTTTAATACATTGTTCTTAAATAATTGAATTTGTTAGTACAATCCGGTGTGAGACCGGGCAACTCGGAAAGGTGCGGTGGGCCACATGCGGCCCGCGAGCCGCAAGTTGAGTATCGCTGCTCTAAAGCATTTTAGAAAGGTGAGCCAGTGGCGCAACGTACACCCCCCACAATGCGGGGGCAGGGTTCTAGAGAACCTAAGGCCTGACTGTCGCCCTTTGTAAAATCCAATATGGGGCCCCAAAACCTGACTTTGCAGGAGGTGGGGCAAATGTTCGCCGTTACGCCACTGAGGAGAGCACTTAAGCGAAACTGCAAAATGTTTAGAAATGAAACCAGTAAGAAATCAGAAAACACATTGACATCTAGAGATAAGAAAATATATCTCAAAATAGAAACTTCGTATTATCAATACAACTTCACTAATAAATTTTCTCCATTTGTTTTCTTCAATGAATTTCTGGTACTTAACTAGCAGGGAGTATTTTCAAACATGAGTGAAATATCTCATACGGTTCAAATCATTATAAGTAACCAATAATTGATATAAAATCAACGTATTAAATATTTTGACAATGTTGAACTCTTTATCATATGAAATTAATTTTCATATGAAATTTAAAAACTTGTATGGAAGTTTTCTAATTTGAATTCTCTAAAAGAATCTTGAAGGGGAATTCAAATACTTTTATTTAATTTATAAAGAATATCAAATAGAGTTTGTTGTTAAGAAACGAAAAACACTATAAGATATTAAGAAATAATTATTATATGGTATTAACAATTATATTAAGCTTTCAAATTAGTTACGGGACATTTTAAAGTAAAAGAAAACATTTTTATCAAAGTTAATCTTTGCATTTAAACTTAGAAGGGCTAAATAATAATCAACGCTTTCTGTGCTTCAGATAATTTTACGTATGATCAATGTTTTTTAATGTTTTCTTCAAAAGTATTACTAATTTCATAATTCAAATTTTAATCCGGGAAACATTTTTTTCAAATTTCTTTTTATAAACATGCATTTATTAATACGTCACATGAGCTTTCATTAAATCCTACACACTATGTGGGAATCTCAATAGTAAATTTAACTGACTTTTACTGTGTGTTTTACTTATTTTTTTAATTTTTAAGATTGGTAAATTTAATTATTTACCATTTTAAGCATGCTAATGTTAGATTCAAATATTTATTATTGAACATATAGCGCCAAAAAATTCAAATATTCATCATTTAAAGGTTGTAATTTATGAATCAAATCTAAATTCTTCTAGTTTTTATAACCAGTGAATTCAAACAATGATCATTTAATTTTTCTAATCGGTTATTTCAAATATTTATCATGTAATCTTATTGTGATAAATTCAAAGATATATAATTTAGTTCTTAAGATTATAAATTCAAACATTAATCCAATATGAAGTTTAAATGCTCTGAACATATAGAATTGGCATTTTATCAAGGTACTGCGTTATTTATGACAGATTTTCTCTTTCTTATAAAAAAAACCAAAACAAAAAAAAATATTCATTCCCAGGGTTTGAACAAAATTGCTCCAAATATAATCAAATCACTCAATTCAATAAGCAAACAAATTGTCTTCGGAATATTTTTCTCTTTAAGTACTATAAATAAAACGCGGTTTGCTTCCAGAAGTCTTATGCAAAAATTTTCTTTCGACTTCTGTTAATTCGTTGTGTTTATATCTTAAAAGTAAAGAAAGGTTGAGATTTTTTAAAACTAAAATACACTGATGGCCATAAAAAAATGCAGCTCCAAGTAGGACCACAGATATCAGAGCGAAATTTATATTTGGCAAATAACATGTTGTTCAAAGATCAAACGATTAAAATCACAGCCTCTTGTGACGTGTGGATGATGAAAAAATCAGTAGTTAGTTTAGTCGCCATTGTTGGCTATAACCGCTGTCACAGCCTCGGCATAGAATCCAAGAGGCTTTGGATGTATCCTTGCGATGCATCAGTCCGTGCGGCTTCCACATATTGCCAAAGTTGATCTGGTGTAGCAGTGGGTGGTGTATCCCAGGCCAGTCGTTGTCCAAGAATGGACCACATGTTTCCGACTGGCGATAGATAGGGAGAACAAGCAGGCCAAGGAAGCAATTCAATCTGATGAGCAAAGAAGAACTTTTGAACGTTGAGTGTCACGTGTGGTTACGCATTATCCTGTTGGAATATGGTTGGTAGCAAGCGCTGAATGTATGCGAGGACCCCCAGCTCCAACGCCTCAGATATGTAGCGCTGGCTTTTCAGTGTACCGTCAATGCGTACTAGAGGAATGCGGCAGTGAAATCCGATAACACCCCAAACCATGATACCTCGTGCATTATAAGCATGGCGATGCATAACACAGCAGTTCAGCAGCCTCTCGTCATGGTGTCTCCAAACTCGAATCCGACCATCGTGATGTTTCAGGCAGAAGTAAGATTCGTCAGTAAATACAATATCGTTCCATTCCACTGTCCATGTCTGCCATTCATCGCACCATTGGCGGCGCAAATGTCTGTGATTTCCAGTCAAGGGTAAACGAAGAAATGGACGCCTTGCGGAAATTCCTCTCTGCTGCAAACGGCGTCGATTGGTAAGAGTGGACAACGAATGATGAGTAATAGACTGAATCTGCTGTGCGATGATTCGTGATGTGGCTACGTGATCCATCACTGTCATGCTCTCATAGGCAGTGGTGCAACGATATGGGTGTATCGGCCCCGTTGGTCCGTCGTTTTCTCCTGGATCCAGTGATCACAGATCTGCTGAGACAATATATATCTCAAGTATAGTCTTAACGCGTAACTATGATATCAGTTCAAAGTTATGATCCAGAATCATGGTCTATATTATCTCAAAATTATTAAGTTAGTTATTAATTTTTTTAGTTTATCAGACGCTGAAACCTATCTATTTATCTATTTAACTCACCTATCTATTATTACTTAACACAGTCAATATGAGTCGTAAGTCTGACCTATGGTTTTAGAACCGGGAGATCTACTCGTACACTAGCACTCCACATTTTAAATTCTCACCTCGCCGCCACATCGAGACATCATTCTCAAAAAATCATTGTTCATTGACAAAGTGTGCCTTAATCTAAGGACCCATGCAACAAAATAATTTTTACAAACACCCATTACACCTCTAAAAAGTGCGATGGACTTAACTCAGATCGAGATTCATTGAAATTTTTCTTGAACTACGTATATTGTGAAACATAACAGAAACAGTAATTCTGGGATATTTATTTAATCCTGTTATTAAGAAGTACTTTATTATTTTGTTATGAAATAGATAAAGAGAAAAAAGTTTTTCTGATATTGATGGAATAAAACACTATAAAAAGAATACAAAATTCTTGTCATCAAGTTATTTTTATTTGATCTCTTTAATCCTAAAGGAGAAGCTTGAGGGGCTCACAATATATAAATCCAGCTACTACTCAAATAATCACCTAATTTAATGATTCGAAGTTGATCTTTTTTTAAAGGAGATTAAAAATTAATCTGTGTAGTTTTCTGTCTCTCTCTCTCTCTCTCTGAACAGCAATCTCAAACTTGTTTTTCCCCAACTATCTTCTTTTTTATATATTTATCCAGGATTTCATTTCTTTTTCATCATTATGACTTTTAACAGTCTATAAAGGATCTCTCTTTCGAAGGGATAAAGAGGGGATAAAGTGGGGGGAAATATAGCAGCACTTGGCGAAAGAGCTTTGGGCAATTTAGTAGACCTTGGCTTCGCACGCGTACTTCAATCAATAAAACACATCTCTCGTAGAAATATTTCACACTCGAAAGCGCCGGGGGTAAAGAAAGTAATTTAGAGGATTTTTCAAAAGCAGTGTGCCACTTGCCGCCAAAATACATTTTTCATTTCCTGGGCCTTTAGAAAGCGTATACACGACAGAGGTAATGTCAAGAAATTCTGAAAACTTTTCGTCTGTAAGTGAAGGACATCATTGGAATCAAGACAACTAAAAAGTGTGGTATTTTAATGTGTTAAATTATTTAAAGGCGTGAAGAAAAATATGTCGGAGGTTGCATCAGTTTCACGACTCAAGGTTGTTGTTTTTGTTAATATTTCATCCAGTGTAATATATTTTAAAACTTTTGAGGCATTTTTGAAAGTATATTCAATTATTTATCCCTGTGACTTGAAGAAATAAGACTTTCTTCTGAAAAATAGTGTTGTGGTACTATATAAAATAAATTTACTCATGAATTTGTAAATAAAACAAAATATTTTGTTCTAAAATGTGAGATAATGTTTTAATAAGGTTTTAATAAACATGCAGATTAATTAACTAAAAATTATTCATAGTTAAAACTTTTAAAATGAGCTTCGAAAAATTAATCCCTTAAAAAATATCTTATAGGATTAAAAAAAATAAACTGGAGACAAGTTTAAATTTCATTGAATATCTTCCAAAAATGATGAAGTACTTAAGGTATATCCGACTACATTCGGAACCGTGATTTTGCAAAAGCGTATAAATGGATAATAATTTATGATATTTAGAGTCACTTATATTAGAAAATGTATATAAAATTGTTTTATTCGTATTACAATAAAAAATTATTTAAGTACAATATTTTGACAAAAAATGAACATAGAATGACCCAATTTTCAAAATATTCTCCTTTTTTGAAAAAGGCTTCTTTTATAATATTTTGCCTGTATGTAGCTCAGACCTCTGTGCAAAGGCTCAACTAGAATTTTTGAAAGATAAAATTTGAAGTGGGTTTATCCATGTTTTACGACAACGGAGAGGAGAAATTTTAAGAAAAAAACGCCGATAATTATTTTAATTAGTTGTAACTCTGAAAATAATATGAATTTTTCAAAAATCATAGTTCGGATTTCTGGAGAAGTCTTTACTTTATATAAGCACACACACACACACAAAATATTATTATTTTAGAAGCATTTTTCATAAAAGAACATTTTGAAAAAAGGTTATTCTAAGTTGTTAATTTTTTGCCAAAATATTGTATTTAAATAATTTGTTTTTGTTAAAATGTCCTTAAAACAGTTTTATGCATGTATTCTAATCTAAGTGACACTAAATATTATGAAAATTATCCATTTATGCCCTTTTTTAAAATCACGGTTGCGAACGTAGTCGGATACCTTAAAATTTCAGATATATGAAAGTATTCACTTAATTACACTAATGGGTGGTGAGTTATTAATTGATTAAATATTCAAGACCGCAGATTAATGTAAGCGTAAGAAGAAAGCTATATGTGAAATGGTGTACATAAGTAAACGGTGTATAATTTAGTTTTGAATGCAAGCATGTATGTATTGTATCGTGTAGATATATAGCATGTCGGTTTGTGGGATGTAGTTCCATGGCTGTTTCACTTGGTTGGTCAATACAAGGACAGTTTACTGGTTTTAGATGACTCTACAGTAGCCATCGAATATTTCCCGTACATGCTTGGCTGGAGAATAATCTGGTAATCTAATAGCACAATGCAACACTTCAACACTCCGTAGAACATTTTGAATTACAACAAGGCACATGTTAACCTCTTTTAAAATTTCCACTTTAATTCTGTTCAAAAATAGCAGCTAATAGGTTGATAAATTAGCAATCGGTTTGAATCTAACAACCACGAGAAAGCTTCTGCTGTCTTAGGAAATGGCTCTCCAGATCATAACTCGAGGTGTAAGCTCAGGATGGCGGCTACACTGCAGACATGTTATTATCATGCGCTCACCTGCCTTCTTTCTAACCGAGGTACTATCATGACTGCAACTAAGGCAGAACCGGGTTCAAAAAACATAATAGATCTCCAATCTGTTCTCCAATTAACTCTAGCTTGACACCACTGATGTCGCAAATGGCTGTCGTGTGGAGTCAGTGGAATGCACGCAATAGAACGTTTAGCTTTAAACTCTCTTTGAAAACAGATTGTAACTGTTCTTTGTCACTATTCGACCTACTGTAACTCGGAAAAGAAAATATGCACATGGTTAAGATTTAAGATCATACCTGTCTTAAGAAAACACCAACATACAAAAGAAAATACATAAAAACTTTTTTAATAACCCAACTAATATCTTGAATATATTTTATATTTAATTCAATACGTCCGTAAGCCCACCTTTAAGTGCTTCAACTGATATACATATGCGACATACAGGTGAGTGAAATATTAGAAGAGTGCTAAACGAGACGAAACAAAACGTGTAGCTAAAACAATGCAGCTACAGCAATACGACTTATTTACTTTGGCATTATTCTATGAAGTAGCGTTTTTATAACTTTCACGTGTTATGAATTGTGAATTATGTTTCAATGAATCTTGAAACATAACTTGATGAGAATGAATATTCCACATTTTTCTGCGAACCACCACTTTGCCGACATCTGCTCTAAAATATTTACTCGTTATCACTGCAAACATTTTTTCCCTGCAGTTTAAAATTTTTCAAATATCTCATGGTTTAGATTTAGAAAATAATTTATAAAGAATTTTTTGTTAGATCACTGCTTTTCTTTTAAAATTACTTCTTTCCTCTTGTGAAACACATAGCATATTATTACTGTTCTAAAACAAAATATTACACGGTCCCCATGTTCATCATGGATACACTTAGTAGGCAATCGTAAAAGATTAATAGGTAATAATTTTGAAGAAAGACAAATGATCGCTCACTTTGATATCAATTATTTATTTTTCCTTAACTTAATATCGATATTTTTCAAAGAATAATTATCTTTGATTATTTTCTTCCAGTTCTTAATATACTTGATTCTTTTAACTTTAAATGTTTTTTTATAAAAATAAAGAGGGGGGGTTGCCAGCTCAGGTGTCGTCCTCGTCACTTAACCATGGTTCAAAATTACGAGGTCTGTCGCCCAAAGCCCTCGTGTAGCTGAACAGTGCAATTTTAACATTCACTCACTCCAAAATACATTTAGAGTATAACTTGCGAGACTTTTAGCTTAAACTATACGATTTTTTTTTTACATAAAAATGCAATTCCCACAAATAATGCCTTCATATTATTAAATATTTTTTTATTATCTCATAATAAAAATAACAATAATATATGGTGGAAAGGGCATGTTATTACTACGAAAAAAAATTGCAAGTAACTTAAACAAAAAATTATTTTTATTCCTATGAATTCACAATATGTTAACTATTTTGTGCATACAAATAAAAAGATATTTTGCGCATTTTGCTATAAATATTAATTTGATCTCTTCTATCTCTCTTCATAATTTTTTTTAATTTAAGAAAATAAAAAAAATTAAGACTATTATTAAAATATTACTCCCTTAGGCGAAAAAAAAAACTTTTAAAAACTCTTTACTAAAAAAAATCACTTAAAATAGCAGTAAAAGACTTTTAGCAAAACTTTCTTCGACTTTCCTTATTAGTCTCAAACTGTTTCCCGAAACTAAATATTCTGCATTCCGTTGTTTCGACGAAAGTATTTTTAACGCTTCTTCAGTTTAATTTATTTGTTATTTACACTTCTGAGATGAGAAAAAACTGAATGTGTCTTTTACACTTAAAGCGATGAATCCTGCCGCAGGAAATGGCAACAAAGGGAAAAAATCTTTTTTTTTCGAGCAAAAGGGGAAACTGAGTAATGTGAAGGGTGGGGTGGGGACTAATCAAACATGTGAAGTGATCCCAAAATGATTAAGAGGGTTGAGAAAAAGTATGGAAGTCTCATTTTTGGCTAGCAGCCAGGAAAGACAGCTACTGTACAGCCAAATCGATTCCGATTAGATTTCTTTCAGAACCAGAAACATCCAAAATTACCATTCACTTCGAAAAATGAATTTTAACAAGAAAGTTTTGGGTTCAAAAACGGATCAAATATCTCGCAAGCGCTACTTGCTTCTGTCTTTGTTATTTTCCAGCGGAGAAAATAAATTTGCAAACTTTCTCTTGAAACAGTGTTTTGACCAATTTTTCCTCTTTAATGTATATTGTTAAAAATTAAATTTTGGAAAATTATTGTTAAGGGAAATAATTACATTGAATGAGTTTTGATTCCTGTCAATCGTAAATGATAATTAAAAAAGCCTGTAAAAGATCTAATTAAATCACTCAAAACAATTACCAATTTCTTTTCGTTTGCATGTTCATGTGAAATCGTTGATGTGACCGTGGTATCCTAGTTATTATGGTCATGGACTCGTGTCTGGCGTGTCATGAGTTGAATCCCCTGTACCACTGAAGACCCGCTATGCAGAGGGGACAATGCACGTTAAATCTGTGAAGGCTCAAAATTCTCCCACTGGGGGGGGAGATGCTAACTCAGGTGTCTTCCTCGTGGTTCAAAATTATGAGGTCCGTCACCAATAGCCCTCATGTTGCTTTATAGAGTTCTTCAGCCTTTCACACTCGAGGACCAATTAATAAATTTAAAATTGTTCACGGGCCACATCAATAAATTCACAGTGATCAGCTGGCCACATATAGTAAAAAAATTTATACATAAAAAAGTTAAGTTTGTTTTTTAAAAGATCAAAAATTTCAAAGGTAGAAGGGACAGATTTGTATATATATATATTTTGACGGGCCCCCAGGCCTCGGGTAAAATGAAAGGGCTCATCTCTATAATAAGTCTTTATTTTGCTTCAATCCAAAAAAACCCAAATGGCGGCCTTTGGCGGCAACCGAGAAAACAATGACAAAAATTTTGGCGAGGAGTCCCCGCAAACCTTTCAGTATGCTTTCCCCTTCGTCAGCACCGCCCCCACCTTTAAATAGGTTTTTTACCCAAAAACCCCTTGCTTTGGAAAAAATTCCCCTTTTTTTTATTTATTACTTATTTAAATTTTGAAGCTAAACTTTTCAAACCTGACATATATATATTCAAAAAAATTAGATGGAAGTTAGTTAAAAAAAACTTTTAAACTTTTAAAGATAAGAGTCCACCTTTATTCTGAAAATTTCTGAGATTTTATGAACTGAAAATTTTTTTTAATATTTAGAGTTATTTAAGACAAAGTGAAATTTTTGAAAAATTCGTCATTTTCAGAAAATTTTATCTTAAATGGATATCAAACTTATCGGTGAAATGTTTTAAATATCAAGAAAACAGAAGAAAAGAAATGTTTTTCTACAAAAAATAAGAGTCCTTTTTTTAAAAAAAAAAAAAAATGCCTCAAATTCAAATGAAGGGCCATTAAAATGCATTAAGTGGGTCACGAGTTGAAAACCTCTACTTTATAGTGTAACATAAATAAATGATCAATCTACAAAATCATTCATAAATATAACTTACATTAAATTCAATGCGAAGTTAAGAAAATTCATTCAAATTTTACGGAACTGACTTTTTAAGTTTACTCGATTATACCAATTTTGCTTTTGTAAAATAATCAACCAAAAATGCTAGTTTGTCTTTAAAACCCTAAACCACATCCCACTAAAAAATAAATTTAAGGTAATACACTTTCGGAACCGTTTTAAAAAAGGCAAAATGTAATTTTCATAATTTTAGTCCCGGAAAAAACTGAAAAATTGTTTTAAGGACATTTACAAAAAAATATTTAAATACAATATTTTGGAAAAAATTAACTTGGGAAAACCCTTTTTTTCCAAATGTTCTTTGTAAAAATGCTTCTATTTATTAATAATTTGCCTGTATATAGCTCAAACCCTGTACAAGCATTTGAATTAATTATCGGCATATTTTCTAAAATTTTCTCCCTTCTGTTTTCTTTAAAACATGGATAAACCGATTTCCAAGTTATGTTTTAAAAATTTATTGAGCTCGACTATATACAGGCTGATAGTATATACTGAGTATATACAGGGAAAATATTAATAAAAAGAAGCATTTTTTTTCAAAAGGAGAACATTTGGAAAAAAAAGGGTTTTCTAAGTTAATTTTTTTTCCAAAATATTGTATTTAAATAATTTTTTTAATGTCCTTAAAACAATTTTATACATGTATTTAATCTAAGTGACACTAAATATCATGAAAATTATCATTTATGTTTTTAAAATCATGGTTCCGAACGTATGGATATTAAAATTTTTTGACAAAAAAAAACCCCTGTGATATTATCAAAGAGTTTTATTTTATACGTCATCGTAGATTAGTCCAAAAATACGCCACGTACAACCGTAAAATCTTCTATATTCCTTTTCAAGATTTCCACTTAAAGTTCAGAAAAAAAAAAAAAATTTCTCAAATTTCCCTTTTTAAAAAAGCAATGGATATTCCCTTTATCAAACCATCAGATTTTTTCCACCCAAAAAGGGAAAGACCCGTGAACCCATTACCTATCCTTGGAGTAAACAACTTTAGGTCAAGCAGGAAGAAAAGAAACTGCTTTGGAGAGGGGTTTTCAAGCCATTTGTGCAATCGATAAATTGTTTCGTAAAACACTGGGATGTTTAGCCTGGACAATCTTATCTTGCGATCATGGCTCAGCTATCTGCTAAATACCCCGTTAGCGAGATTTAGCCTTAAATTACTGCGCAATGGATCTATTGATACTGAAGTGAATCAAAGATAAATTTTGATTTTTTTGGGAATTTTTGTTTAAACTTGAAAACCCTGACAGGATTTCTTTTTTATTGTGAAAAGAGCTTTATATTGACATATAAATAGCCCTTAGATAAATAAAGAATTAATTTTTATGTTCTCCAAAATAATATATTCAAATAAAAAATGTCTGAATAAATTAGAAATTTATTGTTATATTGATTCAAAAAGATATCTATATATTTGCTTATTGTATATATAATAAAACTTGAAATTTTTTATTCTTTCATTTTTTTCCTGTATCATGGAATTCACCAATAGATTTTATTTGAAAATCGAAGTCTTATTGTCTTTTTTTTAAATAATATAGGATCTTAGAATGATTTAACGAAAATAATCTACAACATTTTGTGTGATGAAAAAATTACTAAGAAAGTAACAAAAAAAAATTAAATTCAAATGAAAAAAAAATTTACTGGGATTTCTTACACCGTAAAAAGTTTTGTATTTCTTTCAAAACACAATATTTCTTTTTTTTCTACTATTCTAGATAAATCAATTGGGAAAACTAAGAAACTGATCTTTTTCAAAAATCTATGCTTTTATTTACACTGATAAATATATACATTAGTACAAAGTATGTCCTACTTTAGCAGGAATGACTTCTTCAACGTATTTGGGCATTGACTGCTATAAATTAATGCACATATTCTTGAAAAAAATCTTTGAAATACACATTTATAGCGTTAGTTATCATGCGATCTTCAATTAAAAAACTATCCATCTAACCAAATGATCCACCAAAAATTGTACAAATTTTTTTGGGATTTTTAAATTTAAAAAAGTCCAAAGGGAAACCCCGAAAAGTTTTCAGGATGAAAAATCTTATCAAAGTCAAGGAGCCAAGTCATGATGAAATGTCCTAGGAAAACTTCTGTGAATGGTACACATCGATGTATTTCTATATACTTGGTTGAATTCATTATACCTAGAACAGTAATTAAGCTTCCAGTGTCATTTGTAGGGAAAAAACCTCAAACATTAGTCTTAGAGAATATTTAACAATTGGTCTCAT
>BMAV01012306.1:0-51425 GCA_019973955.1 Trichonephila inaurata madagascariensis | reverse complement strand
GGGAATAGCCCAAAAAATCTCGAAGTTCAATCATGAATAAACAGTTTATTACATTCTGATGGGTAATTCAGTATAATAAAAATTTACTCGTCCCCCTAAATATCTTTTGTTAAATGAACGCATTTAGATTAAAATTTCTCATGTGATTTGTGTTATCTCCACAGTTAAAAACAAAAACCGTGAATGTATCATAAAATCAGCTATAAACGGTCACGGTTCATATAGTGCTAAAACTATTACTGTGTGTACTCAAATCAGTTTTATAACTTTTTTAAATAAAAAGACAATATTGACAGGTCAATTTTCACATTTTGTAGCTAATTTCAATTTCTTCGATTTTGCTCTTTACATTTGACCCAGTTCAAATAAATGTTATTGTGTTCCTTAACATAGGCGCATTAATCTTAGTCCTCATTTAAAATTTAAGACTTAACTATTAATTAAATTATTTGTTTGTGATTATTTTGCTTTTTTGAGATAAAAATAAAATACATGGAAAAATGACATAGATTAAGATAAAACTGTTTTTAAAAATTAATTAATTTTGTTAATTAGATAAATATACATTAGAATTGACATTAAGTTCCCATTCTCTCGATAATAGGGAAACCAATTTCGTATCAATGTGATTAGAACAACAATAAGGTTCTGCACCACCATATCAGCTTTGTTAAATTAAAATCTTCACGTATCTTATTCTCAAAACTTTCGGACATAAAAGTTTAAAGCTATATTTACAGATTAAATTGTCATTAATCTTTATATGAAGTGAAAGTTTTTGAAAACCTTTTTTTCGTAATGTTTGTAAAAAGCAATTTTTGCAGAGCGTTATAAATTTCTTGAAAAATATAATTTTTTGTTACGGTGTCCATTTTGTAGCCAGCTTTCTCAGAAATATCACATATTTCATTTTAGTCCACTGCATTACATATTAGGAATATATAATAAAATTACGTATACATGGATTTATTAGGTTTCAAAAAATTTACAGGGGATTTAAAATTTATTTCTAAAAAAAAAAACTATACTTTTAAAGGGACACGGTACAATTTACACAAAAATTTTTAATTTAATGATTTTCAAAATTTTTTTCCTTGTCCCCTATGTGTATGTATTATGTGAAACAGATTTTGTGCTCAAAATTTCTTAAAAAGCTAACGATTTAATTTTTTAAGGTAAAAAGATAAATTTATTAAGTGATTTTAAAATGCTACTCCTCCTAAAAAAATGGACGTACATATATGAAATTTGATTTACAAGTACGTCGAACTATATATAACAAAAGTTGATATGGGTTTTGCGATAACGTGATTGGTATTTGTATAATACTTCTTTTTATGAATGCTTATTGAAAATTCTTTAAAAAATCTGCAAATTCTAAATTCAATTATTTAAAAAAAATAAGTATTGCTTTGATTGAAAAATGCATACTAACTTTTATTCTATGTACTAGTAGCAACAAGTGAAAAAAATTTCCAAGTATTAGGCCCAATAGAAAAAACGCCTTAGCATTTTAAATGAAATCATATTAGTTATTTTGCCTTTCTGAGATAAGTCAGTTTAAAGTTTTGATTTGCTATTGGGTTGTGAATAAAAATGAATCTAAAAGTTATCACAACTCTGCGTTTTTTAAACTTAAACCTTTCAAATTTTGTGGGAGTATAGAAAAGTATATAAAAAATAATCTAGGCTAAGAAAATTAGATTTGATTTTTTGACCGTTTTTTGTCAATTGAATCGTATTGTGTCCCCTTAATACAGACATAAAATCTGAACTCATCAGAACTATACTGTCCCATAACTACATTTACTATACTTTTTAACATTATACTCTTTTCTTTTTTTACATTTTTCCTTCTTCCTTCAGATTTCTTAGAAAACTCACATGTTACTTTAATTTATCCTTATCAAGACATTTCATGGCATTTACAAACATATTTACCGAATACTATTCCTATTTTGTGAAGACTTTTCAGTATTGATTGTGCTCCACTTTGTACAAACGTTTTACTAAGAATAGTAATCTCATTCAAATTTTGTGTATTTCCATGCAAACTCTTTTTTAAAGATCATGGCAAGAAAGGTCTCCAAGTATTGCACTCATGACTTTTACAACAACGGATAGTGTCTATTTATAGTACTAACTCTTACATTTTATTTTGGCTTTTTAATATCTACCCCATCAATCTCCACAACTAAGGAAAACTCTTATGAGGGTATTAATCCGTAGATAATTAGTTTAGAAAAAATGTTCAGTTATTTTGTCGTCTATTGTAAACATTATTTAGATTTCTCCGTATTAATCCATAGTATGGCTATATGACGTATGCATTTCCAGCTCGGTCATGTAATTTTTTCTTTTATATGCTTACCATAGTGAATCGATGATAAGCATTAAAAAATAGTCACCATTCATATAATTTTGTCTCCAAGGGGTTCATGCGCCCAATACATTCCAATTATTGTAAAAGTTATTCATCTCTCTATATATTTTATTGGTTTTATCAACAAGAAGTTATAAATGTCCGCCCCTAATTCATGGTATGCCGATTCATATGTAATGACGTTTGTTGACATATTCTATATATTCCGTAGTCTTTCCGCAATTTACTACAGATTCTTCAAAATAACGTTTTCAATCTTTTTAATGAATATGTTTGATTTTCAACGTTGAATATTTTAACATTTATTACCTTTCCAGTGTCTATGCAGGTCACCATCGTAATACCATTTAGAGACATGTGTAACGTTATTTTGCCGAATTTCATCTACGACACTGAAATTTTTTTGATTTCCTTTTCATATGTAGATTCTCGCGCAGCTTTCTAAATAGCTTCCTCACAAACTAGTTTAGCAGTATTTGAGAATCTGCTATCTTAAGGTGCAAATTGCGTAGACTGTTGAGTTAGATATAGAACACCACAAACTATATTTCAATTTGTGAAATTATGCCAAGGGAACACATAGCATACATGAATTTTAACTAGCATTTACAGTTACCATACACTCTAATTCTACTTGATAGTCTAAAGAAGACAACTTTAGAAAAATTGTAAATAGAAAATATTGTAAATCCATGCCATTATCATAAATTTAATCTCACACGTCATTGCCAAATAGAGTACTCTTAAAAACAATATATTCACATTCTAAGAGTTCATCCAAGAGCAAACATAATTATTCTTGAAAATATGAAAATAAACATTATAATTCCTCTCACTGCTACACTAAAGTTCTTTTCAAGAAGTTATTAATAATTTGAGGCCTTAAGACTTTCAGCATTTCAGGCTTAAAAATCAAATTTTACTTATTTGTTGAAGGGGCAAACTGTTATATCAATCAATGTATAGTGTTACTTTTTAAAGTAACCAACACTCTTGAATAACAAAGAACAATTTTGTTTTGTAACTACTAAAATTAACTGCCTTACACCACACGGATTCTCTCATTTCTCCTCTTTCTTTCCTGCTTTTAGAGGGTCCCCAAATAACCCGGGAAACCGAAAATCTGCATCAGATTTTGTGTTTTAGTTGTACTATTGGTGGTGTTGTTGGGGTCCTGCGACCGTTAGTTAGCTGGCGTTGGTTTGATTTAAGTGGATTACTTGTGGTGATCTGATTTGTGTGTTCATGATTTCATCCTTCGGCGATTAGTGGAATGACCACACACACACAAAACACACCAAATAACATTTCACACACACACAAAAATTGTTGTGTGTGTGAAATGTTATTTTGTTTTGGGAAAATTATAACCGAGGCATTGGGTTGCTTGGACAAATCCTTAAAAGGGATGCTTTGGAAGAATCACAGGTCTACGAATGGTTATCATGCTCAAATTTGGTAACACATCAGCAGAAAAAATGTCGCGTCCAGGGCATCCTTCGACAAAAAGAAATAACGAAAACATTGCCAAAATCAAACGTGCAATTGATGAAGATCATTGACCAAATTTCTGAGGAAAAAAACGTGTCAGGGAGTATATTCCCGAAAAATGCTCCAGCCCACACTGTTTTGATAGTTTAACAATTTGAAAAACCCGTGTGTGGCCCTATACCCTACTCACCCGATCTGGCTCCAATGGACATTTTTTTACTTCCACATATGAAGAGACGTTTGAAAGGAAAACGATTCAGTGATACAGATTAAGTCAATAAAAACAAGCTAAAGGCTTTGAGCGGCATCCTGATTTGAGCAGTGACAAAAGCATCAATGCACATGAACAATGCTTTGAAGGTAACTAATGTAGAATTCGGCAAAAATGCAAAATAAAAAATAACAAAATAAATTCCGGTTATTTTTGGTTCCTCACTCGTACACATTATATTCTTGTTCTATTGGGGATACAACTGCACAACTACGTTGTTGAAACAGTACTATCTATATCCTAAGCCCAATGACTTATTTGTATTACCATATAGTAATTATACCATACTTTTAATTTAAAAAACAAACATTTAATATAGCGTTAAAAAAGTATTGAATTGATGAACTTATAAAAACTCGAAGTCTAATTTTGAAGACTACGCTTAAGGTATCCGGATTTTGTTGATTATACATTAAAAACCTTGTTTGCTTCTGATAATGTCTTGTATGAGCGTATCTGGTTTTTTAATTCATGTGAAGAAATTCACAATAAAGCTCATTTTGAAGTGCACATTAGAGGAATTTCATCAATGATATTTTTTAAAATTAACTATAGAATAACTTAAGGTGATTTTCTACCTTTAAAATGCCGTTTTTGGTCTACATAAGGCATTTTTTTTTATTTCAAAATCTTACAGTTTGAACATTTTTCTTTTCAAAACAGTTTTTCTATTTCCTTTACGCGAAAACGAAATTAATTTATAGTGATTTTAAAAACATCACTCTATGCAAAAGGTCGGTAAGATAAAACTTTAAATGTGTTTTTCTCAAAATTAAGTTTTCGAAAGAAACTCTTTACTAGATATATGATATTTCAAGAACCAAATCAGATAACGTTTTGAAATTTTATGGGAATGTTTATTATACTATTTTTCATAAAGTGGACTATAGGTTTTGTTGTAGGTTAAATGTGTTTTCATTTAGGGTAGTTTGTATAAAGAAAAAAACTTTAAAAATATCAAAAGTTTCATACTATTATAAAAAATTGTCTATAATTTTTTTTATATTTTAATATTTCTCTTAGATTTTGGTTCATTTTGAAGATCACTGCAATATGTTTGTTGTGTATAAAGAAAATTATGATAATTGTATTAGAAATGTTCATACAGTGTTACGCGATTTAGTAAAAATTTGGTAAAATTTCTTTGAAAACAACCAATTTTTCTAAAAGCACAATATTCATTTAAAATTTTGTATGTATTTTACGTATTTTTTCTTATTTTTCTTCCTAAAAACACTTAATTTGTTTCAAAAATTTGTTTTTATAAGAAAAATGGGTCCGAAATAGGCAGTCACCTTAATCAGTTTCTCAACCTAATTTATTTTGGTTTTATCTGTAAAGGAAAAACATGAAAACTATAAATTTTTAATGTTTATAGAGGTCAATATCTTTCATGACCATTGTTGAAGGCTGGTTGTTACTGGTTGTGAGTTACGAAGTTGATTGAATTGAATCGTGAGTTCGAGATCTATTTCCACCATTATCATGAATAATAATAACCAGAGTCTCTGCTCGCTAAATGGAATTGGATCTCAAAACAATCACATGGCGTTGTTAGGAGAGTTTGGTATATGAGGCATAAACTAAGGTTTCGCTTCTAGACATCTGATTGTGGTTCAGAATGGTGAGGTCTGTCACCAATAATCCATAATATAGTTGCTCTATTGTGACATTTATTCAACTAAACCAAGTGGTAAATAGAATAGGCGTCGGCAAACTCATATCTGTGGTGAACCAAGCCAATCTACCAATAGGATTCAGAATGTCACACAGAAGGAAATACATGAAACCATTCGATTTCCTCGGACAATGCATGCACAAATGTCATGAAAATAGATTTACTTTTATTATGTACTAATTATGCATTATTTAAAAAAATGTTCATTAACATAAAAACAAACAACATAAAATATAAAGATTCCACCAACATTAAAAATTAAAATTCTATATATATATTTTATCAATGGTGAATTTTATATTATATATCTTTCAAACATATTTATTAAGAGAAGAAATAATAATAAAAAAAATTATGAATATTCTTTCACTGTAGTTAAAAAATAATTATTTTAGGCGAACTTCTCCATGCACCGTTTTGCTTTATATTGCAATGTCAAGGGTATCAACATTTTAAAATAGCTGTCGACTTATCGTTAGCGTTAACTTCAAGCTTTTTATTTATTCAGTAAGTTTTGCTATCTATAATTCGGAGGATATTAGTTCAATAAGTTCTATTTCAAAATTATCAATTTCTATTAATTTAAAGTGGATAAATTTGTAGAGAACCACTGAGAACAGTACCACGTGCCATTGGTTGCCGACTCCTGATATGGAAGATGCTTCCATAATAGCATAGAAAGGCAAATACTTTTATAGTAAGAAATAATGCACAAGTGGTTGATTACACTTTCCCCAATTCAAGTTATAAGAAAAGAATCATGGAAACCTGTTTCACTATATAATCCTATGCATGTCACACAATGGTGGTTTTACTCAAAATTATTTTTTTTAATAACAAATGAAAATTTTTTCTAATGATATCGAATTAATTTTCATACTCTGTGTGAATAATGTATAAAATTATTTAATAAATTTAAAACATGTAATGTATATAAACATTTGATGTACAGGGAGTTGCCGAATTCAAACGACAAATTCAAAGGGATGGTAGTAAGCAGCATGGGTCCGACAAATCAATATAAAACATGTGGTCTCAAACCATGTTTAGTCGGCGTAATTAAAAAAAATAGTTATGAAGTGTGATATTGATTGGAAGTAAAAGGGACAAAAAGAGGTCAGAATTATATTTATTAGACTTAAAGCATGTTTACAATCCGAATAATGCATCACAGCTTGACTTCAGAAAGGCAACAATAAGCGATTGCCAAAGGGATTGCTTTAAGTTGAGGAAGTGTAGGTCATGACATAGCTGGCACCTTCGAACGTGTTTGAACAAATCCGGTGAGCTGGCAATGCCAGCTAAAGCGACAACGATCCGTGCCGTGAGATTCTCCACTGTAGCCACCAGTGACACATACACAAGTGATTTAAGGTAGCCATAGAAAAGGAAATTCAAGAGATTAAGGTCCAGGAAGCATGGAGGCCAAGCAGCAGATCCACCACGTTCAATCCTCCTTCTAGGACATTTAGCTTGGTTGTGGTTAGGCCCTGCAGTCGAAAAATATGTTGGGGCACCAATGTTCATGAATCCCCATGTCCTGGGGTGCAGTGGCCAGTATTCTCTGCAGCAATTCCTGGAGGACATGTAGTTGGAAAACAAGATATTTTGTGTCTTGGATGAGTTTGGGCAGCAGATACTGTTCCAACAGATGATCTTCGAGAGTCCCTGCCTATCCTCTCAATGGCTATTTATCACGAACTTCACCAACTAAACGTGGATTTCGTGACCCCATGTTCTATGTTAATTTGTCATCCTCATGCATCCTAATATCACCCCTCTGAATTTGTCGGTCGAATTAGGCAACCCCTGTATTTTTGAACTATAAATAAAGTTATTCAAAATTACTCCACATAGTAATATTTTTGTTTCATACATTAAATCAAAAAACTTTCATAAACTGTTGATAGTGTGTAGTGATGAATAAGACTGTCCATGTATTTTTCAAAATAAAAAAATACAAATAATTCCACATTACTTTAATGTATTAATAGTTTAATGCATACTTTGCAGACTGCTCTTTTCGTTTAAACGTGTTTGGAATAGAATTTTTACTTTGTGAGTCTGTCGCTTTCAATACTTTTGTTACATCCATTACCCATTCTTAAAATCTTTTTGGAAATATAAAACTATATTTTTAAAAGCCAAATATCTGAATTACCTTTAATGAGGAGTTTCCCTTATTAAAAGCAAAATTTGAAATTTTAGAATTCATTTTCGTTAGAGAATATTTTACTTTTTAACTGGCATTTAATTTGACCCCTTTTAATACTTTATAAGCTTTTGGGAAATGTACACTTAAAGGAAAATTTTTTTTTTACTTGAAAAGGTTTAAGTCTTAAGTTATCTTTTGCAGAATGAAGAAACCTGAGTAATGCCCATTTCGTCTTTTCTCTAAGTAAATTTAATAAAATTATTTTTTGATTATTTATGCTTGCAATAAAAGTAAAAGAATGATAAAAATCTTTCAATGTGGTAAAATATTCTCTGAAAGCTTTTAGAAATTTAATGAATAGAGTTTTTCCCCACCTAAGAGATTTTCTTATAAAATTTCTGTACACAAGCACAGATAAACACGTGTTATTTGTTTAGAAAGTTTTTAAAAGTAAAATATAATAAAGGTTTTTTAATATGTACTTCATAATTTACTTTTCTTTTTTATTAAAATTTTTTAGATAACTTTTAAAACAGCAATTAATTTATTAAACAGCTTTTTTATGCGTGCTCTTAATAATTAGAAAAACTCATATTGTAATCTATTTATATTTTTTTGTTTTGAATTTATTTTTTATGCCGATTATTTGTAAACAAATTACATATTTTGTTGCTTCTGGAACAAAACTATTATTATGTTTTAAGCCACACTCGTTTTCGAGAAATATTTGTCTTTAAAATTTAGTGTTTCATTTAGAAATATTTTTATAAAACGTATAGAGAATATGCATTTTATTTTGTATGTATGATTTCTGATTCTCTCAGGCTAGAAAAGAACAATTAAAAATAATTAATTTTTAAAGATTTTTCTAATAATTAGATCCATAACATTTGAATCTTTTTTTTTCAAAATGCTGATTCATTTTTATTTTAAATTATATTTATTTTGTATTTTAATCTATTATTGGGTTATATTTTAAAATAAATTAAAACTCACACCTTCATTTTTCTTTACAATATGTATAAAAATTAATTATACATATATACAATTTGTTTTGCAGTAAAACTAATTCTTCCTTTATGTTTCTGAGTTTATTACTTATTGAATATTATTTGTATGGCCCCATTTTCTTTTCTTATAAGTTTGAAATTAGAATTTTAGCAAGAACTTACGAAATGAAATAGAATTAAATGGTAATTTATTCGCTTCTTTTTACATGAAAGAATATGTGTTTGTATGTGTGTTAGTACATCTTTTTTTTATACAATTCCCCATTTTAAATGCTAGAAAATATAAAAAGCAAAAAGTCTCCTTGTAAGAAAAAAGATTCAGCAGATTAAATTCTGCTCTTATTACATACTTTATCTAAAGTTTTCAGCAATTACTTTGCTTCTTTTAAAAGTAACACTTTTTCGTTTTAAACCTTAAAAAAAATTTTTTTTAACTTGAAAAAAAAATTCTGTGCATTTGTTATAAAAATATTTTATCTAGTATTGGAAAAAAAATTATATCACTCTTTCCCTTTGGAACACCTTTACATTAAAATTTCATATTAAATTTACGAACTTTAGAGTTATTTTTAAATTCCTCGTTTCAAACTTCAAAGCCAAAAATATCGAACTTAATTTTTTAGTGATGATATTTTTCCACTCAAATCTTAAGGGGATAAAACTAAAAAGACGAAAATTGAAATAACCGGGAATTTTTTTTATTCCTAAGCCTAAAGAAAAGTCCTTTGTTCCCTTAAAAAGTGACACAAAAAGAATTTAATGATATTTTCGAAACTAATTCCCAAAATCTTAAGTCACCGAAGTGAGAGATTATTCTATCAAATGAATATTGTTACGAATTTTTGCAAATGTTTAAAGTAAAGTAAATAATTTATAATTAGATGTGTAATACGTTTTTATTACTTTTTGCTGTATTTAATTTATATCAAAATTGAATTATTCCTAAGCAACACCTTTCATTACATTATGACGACGATTCAAGGGAAACTTGTCGAAATCTTGGCGATAGAGTCAAAAGTTGGCACCATTTTTGGTAACCTTGTTGACCACCATTTTGGTGATTTGGGGACCAACTTTGGCTAGTTTCATTACCCTATCAATTTTTCTGAAAATTTCGGATGAAATTTACTTTTTTTCGCGATCTATGACGAAAACGGATTTTTCTAGAAAAATCAGTGAGGCCTATAAAAAGGGAGCTACACGCCAAAAATTTAGATAGTTTCGTTTTGACTGTTGCAGAGTAGTATTTGATTTGACTATGAATAGTCGACCAACTATAAGTGAATACTGCGGCTGTTGAATAGGACAAGCGGGTGCTTGCAAATAATCTTTAAAAAATACTTGCATTTTAAACACTTGTAGTTACGTCTAAACGCCTTAGAAAGTATGAAGGTTTTATTAAGCGAATTTGAGTACTTTATTATGTATTCCAAAGATTGTTTTTCGACATTAAATTTCCATCGTTCTTGAAGAACTGTCTTGATCTTTGAGACTCTGATAGTATAAAATCCCCAAACCCCGTTCTTCGTATATAACTATATAATAAAAAATAATAATAAGTAATTTCAACGTAAGATATATGTCATCAATGTTACTTTTCACTAAGACTACAGAAAACATGCTTGAGTAAATAAATTTAAAATGCGGTAATAATTATTAATTGTTTATTGAACTAACAGAAATTTCCGAGGAACGGCAGATTATTTTGAAAAAGTAATACTTTATAGTGAGAGAGAGAGAGAGAGAAAATTTATAAAATGGAAGAAGGATTTTTACATTCTGCAACAATAATATAGCCGCTCATCCGGTATAGTTGTTAACGTCACTGATTGATTTGTGCCGTAAGTTCAGGGTTCGAATCCCGGAGAAGGCATGGATGTTTGAAACTGAAAAGTGCCTTTCCGTCATGGGGTACACTAAAAAGCCGCAAGTTCTCTAGTGAGGTTGGTGGAAAAGAAGCAGCCTCTAACCACCCCCAGGATGTTCTCTCTCAAACTTGAGGTTGAAACGAGCCAAATCGTACTGTCATCTGTACGATGCTCAAAGCTGCTACTAACGAGAGGCGTCCAATCAAGCCCTTTGCAATGATGAATTTCGTGGTTCTCGATGTGGCATTTCCAATCAGGTGTCCCCACATTAGCAAAAAATATATAAATAAAATTTACTAAATGTTTGTTTTCAAACTGTTCTTGGAAATTTATTTATACAACAATGAAATCACAGTTTCTCTAATTTGGACAAAATCAAAGGCTATTTAGTACTTTTAGCTATTATACTATTTTGAAATATTAAACGTAAGCTACATGCATCATTATAATCTGTACTAACACATGCATATGCTAACCTGACTAATAATGAGAAACCTGAAGTGTCTTTCTTGCAATTTATTTTTCCACATTAATTATTTATACGCATCATAATAAACACGTTAAATACATTCCGTGAATGTGAGTTATGTAATAAGGCTCAGGGGTCGAGTGGTAGCGTATCGTGCTTCCACACCACAGGCCCGGGCTCTGTTCCCTGGCTGGGCAAGGTCGATTCAGCTTTTCATCCCTACCATAGTGGGTCTATAAATGAGTATCAAGCTTGCTAGGGGACTTAAACACAGGAGTTCTTGCTTCAGACTGACCACCTGATCGGGACATCTGCTCATGTACCTCAGCGCCCAATGATCACGTATACTGTGATGGGCCATGGGCGGTTGCGCCACTGAGTTTGAGTTGAGTTATGTAATAAGTAAAAAAAGTGAGAATGAAGTATCAATAAATCATTTTTAAAAACATGTTCACATTTCTGTTCTTACATTAATAGTTAATTTAATTTCTATAATGAATAATAAATAAATTATCTTTCTTTTAGTAAATTACTTAAATTTTGGTTACATGAGTATGTGTTATTTTCGTAAAATAAATGTGCAGTACATGAAAAACTTTTTTTCGTTTTATTGTGTTATTTTATACTGATATTTAAGAGTTTGAAAATTTTGTTTCTTTCCAAATAAGAGTAATTTTACTTCTATTAAGTTATTTTCGTTAACTTTATAAAAACGTGTATATCATGTCAAAATGAAGTATAAGGTATCTTGAAAATAATGGAATTTAAAAAGAGATAAAGATAACGTTTCTCAAACTATGAGGTGCGTCCTCCTGGGTGTGTGTGGGGGGCGTTTTAATGGTTAAAGTGTAGTATAGGGGCCATTTGGCGCAGTGTTTTTTGGCAACTAAAAGTTGTCACCAAGGTACTTTTTTCGGAATTATTTATTATTTATTTTAGAATGAATTCGATATCACTCTATGACATTTAGATAAAAATCGCCAAATCCGAAGAAAAATCCCCAAATCTAAAGTGGCCCCTCCATACTACACTTATGCCCATGATAACTCTACGAGGCGGGCGCGAGATTGTTGAAATGATGAAAACAAAAGATTATTTAAAAAGTTATTAATTTACTGAAAATAAACAAATAAAACATTCTGACTTAATAAAAATTAAAATATGCATTTACACTGATAAAATACACTTATAAATGTATCAGTTACGTACAATGTGTTTTAATGATTAATTTAACAATACTAATAAGTTAAGAATAAGTTTAATAATTACCAGTAACCCCCATGGGCTTGTTATGTATAAAATTATAAACAAAAGTTAACATTAATCTTAATATATTGTACTGTTTATAATTAATCTCTTAACTGTTGATTAAAAGCTACGCAATTCGCTCCCCAATACCACCGTCTTTTACACGGAGGCGCGAGTATGTGATGTATTAAGAGGGGGGAATAAATAAGCAAATTTTCTAAAATAAGTAATTCCTTCGCAAAAACTCTAAATATCCTTTTATTGCATTCCAAATCTTTCGGAATAATTTTATGGGTAGCAGTGCACAGAAAAGATCGTACTTAGGAAGATGTATATATACGTCCGGACAATTGAGGTTTTGGCTGAGTAAGACGTTTATATACACCATTGGTACTAAAGAGGTTAAAGTCATATATTGTAGCTTCAGAGTCAAAGTATATTATTATTGAATTCAGTACATTGCTATTGTATGGACGGGGGCGATGCAAATTATGATTGGATATTGGGTCGCAAATATTACAAGTTTGAGAAGCACTGAATAAAGAAGAACAATACTGTTGTAACCAAAAAAATTTATAAATGAAACAGCAGGTAGAAAGGAAAAATAAACATATGAGGAATGTATTATAATGTAATCATTTGAATTTATATAGACGGATAACTAAATTAATATTTTAATAAAACGTTTAAGATAATATACGTTATGAAATGAACAACTACCTTTTTTAATTCGAAATCCGATATTTATCTAACAACAGTTAGGATTTTATATGAGACGTTAGATAGCCAGGTTGAAGTCCTGGGAATAATATTTATCAAACCCAATTAATTGTACAGTTCCTTGAAATTGTGCTGTTAGAGGCTGTATCAAAAGTTATTGTTTTTGTAATATTTAAACATGTCAACTGAGATCACTTTAAAAAAATCTAGTAAGGATTTAATTCCTTAAAATTATCAAAATACGTAAAAATGCCTATTTCTCCTAATTTATGTTTCTAACTTTAGGCCATCTGTAAAGAAACTTTTCCAGATTTCTTAAAATATTAAAATATGTCGTTTTGATTTACTCTTTTGATACTACACATGAGGTTGCTTATTGCAATCATTAAAATAGAATGCCTTGTTATAAAGCAATTCAATTTTGCTTCAATATAAAAGTTTAAGAATAATAATTTTTATTTTATTTCTTACTCTTTATTCGTGATTCAAAAGACTTATTCAATCAGCTTAAATTTTAAATCATGATTAATGTAGCACATACATATTCAAATGTCAATACTGAATTAAAATTATCATTTTTTTTAGATTCCCATTAACGAGTGACAATTTTCCACTAGTTTAGAGAATGGTTTTAGGCTTGTTGATGATATTATTTACAGAGCCTTGTTTTTTAATTATAGTCAACAAAAAAAAATTATATTTCTAATGGGCTGCGCGTTGGTGTTTTGCCACTACAGAGCAAGTACATTTTCCGGAAGCTGGTATCTCTTTTTAGTGTGGAACCATATAGGCGGATACCAATAACCACATTTAATTTTGACGCCCAGTTTCCTACCCAGAGGAAGGCACCTGAGCTCTGGCGATGCGAAACCGTGCTTAGGATTTTCATTTTTCTAAGATCATCCAAGCCAAACAGGCACTCAAGGGTCTTTTATATGCCGCATAATAATGTGACATGGCCGCTATTCAATTTTCTGCATCATGAAAATCCTTCGACTTGGACCGATTCGAACCCGCAACCTTAGTCGCACAAGGCCAGTGACAAACGAACTACTCCAACAACAGGCTTAGTTAACTAAATATTGTTTGTGTAATTTCATTTTTTTTTTCTATAGAAAAAGCTAAATAGAAGATATCCGAATAATATCGCTAATCGACAATATTAATTTGTGAATATTATTTTTTAATATTATTATTACATTTATAAATATACCTTATCTTATCTTGATGATTTGTACGGCTTATAATTAGTCTCTTACATTTCGTTTAAAAAAAAGCGATTTTCTCACCAATGTCACCGTTTTTTAACACGTACGCGAGCGTTTTTGGCGTATAGGCTGCGGAGGCGGGGTGAAAAGGATTAAATAAGCAAATCCTCTGAAATAAGTAAATCTGTCGCAATCAAAGCCTTTGGAATAGTTTTATGGATAGCATTGCACAGAAAAGATCGTACTTTGGAGGGGCGCATATATACGTCTGGAGCAATAAAAGCACTGGCTGATCACGAGACGTTTATATACATCGATGGCACAAGAAGTTAAAGTCGTATTGTAGCTTTAACATCAAAGTATATCATTATTGAATTCAATACATTGTTATTGTATGGGGAGGGGGGGGGTGCGATGAAAATTATATGATTGAATATTGGGTCGCAAACATTGAAAGTGAGTAGCACTGGTTTAGCAGTATGTTTCTAATTCTAACTATTTAAAATTTAATCGCATAGATTGAGAAAGTGAGAGAAAAGAGAGAGTATATTTTTGTTTTTCTTGAACTTTAATATTAAGATTTTTAGGACTTGTAAGGTTAATTATATTGGTACTTTAAGATTTATGCAATTGACTGTTTAATAAAATGTGATTAAATTTATAAGACATTAAATTACTGTGAATAAAGAAAACTTAGGATGTTTCATTCTGGGAAAAATTAATATTTAATATGTTTATTAATATACATGTTTGTGACTTATAAAATCAATTTATTCTATCTTTTCTGTTTAATTTAGATCACAACTTTTGAGTATGATTCCTTATCCCCCAAAAGATATTTTAAACAACGGATAAAAAAAATTCTTTGAAGAATGTTATGTTAAAGATATTGCTTCAATCTCAATGATTAAACCTGGCTTTGGGGAAAAAAAGGGCAAATATATTTTATTAAAGACAATTTTTCTAAAAATACATGCAAATGTAGAATCTAAAAATATTCAAATCATGTCAGTCAAAGTAAAGAAAAAGAGCGATGAAAGAGTTGAAATTAAATCAAACTTGTCGGTATTTTCAATTTACATTTTCAATTCTTCTATAAAATTCTCGGTCCTTTATCATTCTGAATAAAGCTTAATTTTCTCAAAAAATTTTTAAATTCTTTTTCCACACATAATATTTTTTTTATTTCTATACATTCGTTACTCTTTCAGATATAAATCAAAATCGAGATTTCTCAGATAGAACTTTGATAAAGAAAATTTAAAATATATATATTATTTTAACTGAAGAAAAATGTATTTGCCTTTTTCTGATTTTTCCGAATCAATTCATGTAGAAGATAACCCAAATAAATCCAAAATGAAATTCTGATATCAAAGCGAATCTTGTAGCAGTTTTCAAATCTGTCTGTGTGTGTGTGTGTGTGTTTGCTTTATATATATATAAGTGTGTGCATTCGTTCGTATTTATTTTATTTCTCTTGTTCAATCTAATATTATTCTAGTTTCCTTTATTTAAAAAAAATGCAATATCTTAGAAGTATGTAAAATTTGCTACGATGTCAGCAATACTCCTTAAAAAATATTATTTATTATTCTATAAACTATAATAAAGCAGAAGAAATTTTAAAAGAAATGTTATAGTAACAGAATGAGAGGTTTGAATAAATTTTTTTTACCATGTAGGATCAAAATACATTTTATGATTTTTAAGTATTAAATAAAATATGCTTAAGTAAATGAATAATAACAAAATGCAATGAGGAAAGCATTGTTTGATTGAAAAATATGTGATTTATAATACTTTTAAAAGTTGCATCAGTGTGGTCGAGATTTTTTCGAAAAAAGGAATGAAATATTATTAGAATTTTGCGTAATTAATGCTTAATATAGTATAAATAATTTATATCTGGATGTTCAATACGTTGATATTACCTTCTGCTGTATTTATTCTATGATAAAAATTGTAATATTCACAAGCCTTTCTTACATTATAATGGGGATGGAAACTTCGCGAAATGTTGGTGATAGAACCAAGTTGGCCTCATTTCCGATGACTTGGTGACCATTATAATGTATTTTTGAAGGTTGGTGACTATATGGAGCCTTCTGGAAATTGCTGGAAAAATATATTATCAACACGGTCATTGACGAAAGTAGATCTTTCGAGAAAGAGCTAGAAGATTGCCATGCATACTATACATGGGAGTCGCTCTCTGAAACTAACTTTAAAGAGTATTGTTTTGACTCTTGAACAGTCCGCTAGTGATTAGTTGCTTGCAAATATGTACTTACCTACTTGTATTTTCAGACGCTGTTAGATGCTAAACGCTGTAGAACGTGTGAAGGCCTTCTGAGATTTATTTTGGAAATTTTGCTGCTACTTTACGAATTGCTTACCTACAATAAATTTCATCCCTCTAAATGAACTGTTTCGTTCTTTGAAACTGATAGCATAAAATCCTCAATCCCGATCTATGTAAAAATATTTTAATGTGCTAAATGACTTAATAAAGGAACATTATCAGGAAGTTAATAGGATACGAATTTAACTATATCACTAGAAGTTAAAATCTTTTGTGAGGAGTATTCCTTTCAAAAAATATTTTCAAAAAAAAGAAGAAAGAGAAGGAATTTGAAGATTTTACAATCTTGTGATTCTTTAAATACGAAATTCATCAAGTTAGAATCACGAACGGTGTTCATATACATTTCAAATAATCTTAAGCGATCTTTTCACTGATCAAACATAGGTACTCAGTTTTGACAAGTACTAATTTTCATAATTCTTCAATTGCTTAAAAATTCGTTTACACACACATTCGGCAACACAAAGAGTGTTGCCGAATTCAACTGACAAATTCAGATGACTGATAAGTAGGCATCATGGGGAGGACAAATCAGTACAGAGCATGGGGTCACAATCCACATTTAGACGGTGAAAATCACGATAATAGTAGTCATTGGGAGGACGATAAGTCAGACGAGAGGAGTGACCAATCAATTACGGGGATTAGGAGCGTTGTGGTAGGGTTAAAGAAACCTACAAGTATGTAAATTTTCCACTTCTCCCGGAGTTGCTACAGAAATTACGGGCCACTGAGCACCACAGCGTGTAATACATCCACAATGGTGCGCCAGAACATTTTTCGATTACGGTGTGTAACCACCCCCATGTTGCATATTCCGAGAGGAGGTTTGGATGCGGCCTACCTGTTGCTTAGCCTTCATGCTCCTCGGGTATCAATCCTTGAACTTCTTCCCCTACAGCTACCTGAAATCGTTTTGTGTATGTCACCAGTGAACAGAGCCATTGTTGAAAGCTCTTTGTGGAAACAACTCATCACAAAGCATTCTTATTGTGAATCGTCTGTTTTCTTTCACGATAAACCTCTACAAGTTGACGATGAATTTCAACTGGCTTAACATTCCTTGCTTTTAAAAAAGGGATTACAGATCGCGCTTCACAGCCGACGGGATAGGCAATCATTTTAAATATTTTAAACGCTCACTAACATGTGTAAAAACGACACAATCCGGCTTCAAGGCCTTCACTGTACTGACAATCAACCAAAGACACGCATGCTCAAGGGTTGACCTTCGATACTACCATTACGGATGCGGTGGGCAAACATCTTAGTTCGGACATGTCTCTAAATTTTTAAAGGGTTCACGACAGAAAAGTTTATTTAATATCTTAACATATTTAGAAAAAGAGAAAAATGCATTTAAAGTCATTATTTTAAAATATCTACTCGGAAAAATTATCTTTCCAAAAATGCATGAAATTTATTCAAATTTAAGGTTATTCAAGAGAATTAAATAAAATTAAATTTTATATTACATTCACAGTAATCTCAAACTTTAGATGGAGCAAATATTTCTCTTTAACATATTGTCATAGATAGAAGTTTCCTTTGACTTTTAAATATTTCTTTTATATATTTTGCACCACCCGTTCTGATTCGATCCGCAATAGCCTTGTATGGCAGATATTTTTGGCTTATGTATTTTCCCCAAATACAGAAACAATTTGCCCCAGAAAGTCCCTAAAAAGTTATTTCAACTCGTGAATATATTATTTACAAATTCGATGGATTTACTTTGATATTTGAAGGCTTTTCCACCATCTGCGCGTGTAACTGTTGTGGATATACTACGAAAAAGCTTTCCAAACTTCCGTAAATATTTTGGGGGACCAAAATATCGGGAAAACCCTATTTCTCAGGAAAAGTTTGAATAAACGGTTTTTGAATGTTTTTAAAAAAGTACTTTTTAAAATTCTGTACAAGGTATACTGAAAATGAAAAAGGGGGGAAAAAACAGGAAAGAAAAAGTTACTATTGAAGAAGCGATATGGATTTTAGGAAATGTTTTTACAACGTTATTTATTATAAAAATATTCAGTTGCAATGTGAGTAATATGACGCAAAATCTAAATAAATATTGTTTACTCTTCTCATTATTTTTTTTTCTTAGTTTTATATTTATAGAATTTAAAATTTTACATTTAAAAGTTTAATCATATTACTGTGTTGTATTAAAAAGCCAAAAAATTTATTTTCTAGCATGCGTGGTACTTTTATTTAAAATAATCTAATTTTTATATAACTAATATCACTAAAACTTTTAAATATGCATTGTAAATTTAAAAATTTGGGGGCCCCCAAATTATTTACTAATTTCAAATACCCCAGCAGTATGGGGGATTTTTTGTTGAACGAGTGGTTCGGGGTTTGTCCGTTGGATGGTTGTATCTTCTTCGGAAAAAAATCGGGCTTCCCCGAATGGTTCCCCCTCGAAAGGAAAGCAGCACACCCCTTCTGTCATATGTTGGGATCATAATTTGTAATAAATGTCTATTTTTGTTATGTTTATATTGTAGGTTACTGTTCTTCCACTTGTATTTCATATGTATCCCAAGGTAAAAACACACGCCAACAACATCACTAATATGTTTTTTGTTCATTATTTTATACAATAATTGTTATTTTTCTGTATCCAACAGTTGTAAATTAATATGAATATAAATCACGAAGGAAATAATTCTTACATTCTTCGCGTCACTCTTTTTTCGAGCAGATATACTCTATCCAGAAGTAAAATTCTGCACTTTTAAGATAGATTTATTAAGGTTCAACGTATAAATTGATCTCTTTAATATCAGTAGAAATGTTGGAAAAACACCAATGTATTCCATTCCATAGTGTTACCATAGGTGGTAAACATAAATTTATTATTGTTATTATTGCTTAAATGAGAAGAAAAACAAAAGAAATATCAATTTTAGTTTATATTCTCCACATGAAATAATATATATATATATATATATATACTATATATATATATATATATATATATATATATATATATATTATATATATATAATATATATATATATATATATATTATATATATATAATAATAATATATATATATAATTTATTATATTAACTTAATTAAAAATTAAATTCTATCTAGTAATTCACTTTATATTACCTCTCACCTCCTCACCTTTAAAAATATCAACTAATTCACCCATTTATTTCTTCCGAATCAGACCTAGCCAATAAACATGTCTAATTCCAGATCGTTATATTTAATAGCCTTTGTCATCCTAAAAGCATCTGGACGCCGCGACCCGGTGTTTTAGTTTAATCCATTTAAATTATTCAGTGGCGTTCTTTCTCTCTCTGCCTCTTGCGTCAGATGATGTGTAACTTTGATTCAATACCTTGTTAACTAAGTTTGTTTCCGACTCTAAAATCATGTCATTTATATATATATATATATATATATATATATATATATATATATATATATGTATAATAAATGCTTTCCTTGGCAGTAAATTTTATAATTTATTGACAATATCTTTTTGGCAAGAGGAATGTATGCAAACATTGAAAAGCAAAATTCTCATTACCAATATAAATGAATTCGTGTTTATTATAAACGAAATTGCAAGCAGTCTCAATGTCATTCAAGTTAAAAATATCAGAATATTTTCCTCTAACTACTGATAAAAAGTAAGAAACCAATGTTAGCTAATGAATAAACAATATAATCATCAAAGTGTATAAAAACTGTAGAATTTAGGATTAGCAAACATTTGCTGCATTTAATAAATTTAAAGAAGAATTTCTTCAAATTTCGTTAAATTCACAAATTTAATAGCCAATTTAGTTGTTAAAGTCAATTACGCTTTTGTTCAGTTTTCAACTAGAATATATTACAAATTTTTATGTACTTAAGAGTGATAAATAAAATTCAAAAGTATTTTTTTTTTTTTTGCATAGTTTTTAAAACTTTTTTATTAACATTAAGCAGTATTTCTAAGTAAAACTCTTAACGTTCATGTAATTGAAAGTAATATACTATGAGTAATAGTATTAAATTAATATATATATAACTTCACTGAAACAGTTTCTCTCTCTCTTTTAATAAGCTTATCAGACTATTTATCCTGAATTGATTGATTCTTAAAGAGCACATTCCTTACTAAATACAAAATTTCTCTTAAAATTTGTTTCAAATTTTTTAATTAGCTCAACACTCCTTACGAATTATTTTTATTCGCAATTTCAAATAATTCGGAAGGAAATAATTACGGAAAATAAATCACATAGTTTTCTGAAAGGATAATTTAATTTATGCAAAATGTTACTGGGTCGTATTTTTGCTCTTAACAACATTTTTTTCCATAAAGTAAAAAAGATAGATTTGCTAAAAAGATAAATAGAAAAAATTTTCCCTTTTATTTAATAAAAGATTTTCTTCTTTGACTACAATGAAAGATGACATTGTATCATCCCATTTCATTACTTAAAATGACTTTTTTTTACGTCAAAAGTTAAACCGATTCCCTAATTGTTTGAATTTCAAAGGGGGGAATTCGAAAAAGGGGGTTGAAACGGTTTAAAACAGTACTTCACATAAAATTTTTTCCTTTTAATGGACTCTTTAAATTTTTTGTATATTTTGTAAATATCAACATAAGAATTTCAAAAGAGTAACTAATTACTGAACAGCCCTCCCAATAATGAAAAGAAAGGGGTAAAGTATCATTAAAACGTTACTGAAAGTATTCAGAAAATCCCAAACTATATCTTTTTCAATTTCGGCTCGTCTTTTAGGTAATTTTTTTGGGTTCCCTTTTAATTAAAAATTTGAGAGGGTATATCATATAAATTTTGTTTGAGATAAATGTAAATATTTTTTAAAAAACCGGTTATAAATTAGATTTGTGGTTGCATTTTGAATTAAATTTTTGAATTTAAAAAGAACAATCTGATGTTGTTTTAAAAAGACTTTCTAATAAACAACTGAAGTCTTATCTCTTTAACTTTTATTAACAATGAAATGGAGCTTTGTTAAAATTTGAAAATAAAATATATAAAGGGTAAAAAAAAATTCCGTTGATTATTTAGTAATTCAAGGCGTAGAATCGCTGATTTTGTGTTAAATATTAAAAGTTGACGTTAAAAAAAAAACGTAAGTTATTTATTTTTCCATGTATACGTTATCCTGTTATTATTACCATTATTTGGAACTTGTTTCATGATTTTCCGTTTCTTAAAATTTGGAATGAGATAATATTTCTAAAACAAAATTTATGTATCTATGAACTTTCAGCTAAACATTTTTACTTCACTGCATAAGTCATTAAAAAATTATAATATTCAACTAATATGTTTATATATATATAATGATATATATGCAGTCATCAGCAGTGTGTAAAAGATATATTAATTTGGAATGAGATAATATTTATAAAACAAAATTTATATATCTATGAACTTTCAGGTAAACATTTTTATTTCACTGCATAAGTCATTAAAAAATTATAATATTCAACTAATATGTTTATATAATGATAAATATGCAGTCATTAGCAGTGTATAAAAGAAGTATTATTTATTTAAATTTTTCTTTAAATATTGTAATTTAATATGATTTCCTTTCAATTATAATGCTAATTTATTTACAATTCAGTTACTTCCCTCACTATGTGTTTTAATTTTTATGTTAGTAAATTCTGAAAGTTATTTAGAAAGAAATATGTATGCCAGCAGCCCCCGGGGGAGCCCCTTCACTCTCCGTGGCAAACCCAGCACATCGAAAAGTCGAAAATGAAAGATTATTTAAAATTTTTTTGAATGTCTGGTGAGAAGGATATAAGATAGAGAGTAACATAGATTGGACTATTTTTTCAATGACAATTGTACTTTAAGAAATGTATGATTGAGGAAAAAATATTTAATTCAGTTAAAAATTATTTTGCAATTTGTTCCAATTTAAAAATTAAAAAGGAAAAGTAACATAATATTTATCCTATTACTTAAAGATATATATATATATATATATATATATATAACTTACTTGAAATATCCATTATTTAAAAGTAACACATACAAAATTTAATACTTATCTTGATAATTTGTGCGCTTTGAAATCAAGGTCGTACTGTAGGTTTGGAATCAAAGTACATTATTATTGCATTCAGTACATTTTTTTTGTATGAGGAACGGGGTGAAAATTTATTGAAAATTTGTCGCCCGTATTGAAAGTTTGGGCTGGCAAAGCTCTTAAGGAAAACTATTTTTGACCATACTAAGCAACTATATGCTAAAAAGGAATTTAAAACATTTGTCTTAACATCATTTAATGCCCTAAGAAGTTAATTATCATTTCTCTATTTCTTATTTAAATGCATTAGTTATTTAAATCTTTAATACACAAAAAGTAATGTAAGTAATTATTAGAGGTGATTTAGTTAAAGTAATTTATTTTACAGAAACAGAATATAAAATCAAGTATTAAATGAAAAGGAAGAAAACTGCTCTATATTCGTGAGTTTAAGCACTTCATCTGCATTTTTCATTTATTATAGGATTAGCGTTATTCCACACTTGATAAATAATAACACGCAAAAAGAACAAACATTAACTTCCACAAACATACAGAGCATGAATCTAAAATGATTTGGCTCCTCTTAGAATAAACACGACCTTCAAGATTCCTTTAACATTGTGTCCTTGAATGTTCTTTCTGCTTTATAATAATATTAATAGGCCGTCAGGAAAATCCTATTCAATTGCAGATATTCTAGAGTCGATAAACGCGGAAATATTCAGGAATTTTCCATTTTCCATCGCATGATGTTGGAATAATTGGTAAAAGGACAATAAAGTATTTTGACAGCTGATGCATTTTTCATTTGTAAATGACGCTATCACGAAATTGAATTTCCTACGTCAGTTCTTCTGAGAATAAGAGAGCAATAAAAATTCTTGAAATAAGAAGAGAAACTTTAGGTGAACAAAAAAAGTGATTTACTAATCCTTCTTGTAAAAACCTTTTTACTTTGTTCGTATTTAAAGTTCTTTGTTGTCCAAAAGACAAACTACTGCAGTTTCCCACGAGAGTTACTAATTAATCATGCAAGATCTCCGAATTCTTTTTTGGAAAATACTCGAACTGAAAACGGCAAAAGTAATCCTCTTAATTAGTAATTTATTAATGAAACATTGTAAAAGGAAGGCAATATTTTAGGTATAAATTTATAAACCTGGCTTCGAACAAAATACATTGACAAATTTATAAATCGCATGGTTGTAGCTTGCTAAGCGATGAAAAGCTTAAAAGACTTATCAAAACCCTTAAGCGATAATTCAAGAATTAATCAGAGTTATACTCTAGATTATAAATATATACAACTGATAAAATAAATAACAAATATTTTTGAAAATTTATATCTGTACTTTCAATATGAAATAGCACACCGGTAATAAACTAGTTTTTTATTGGCAGGAGCTGCCCTGGCTTTCACATAGCGTAACATAATTTTTTTTATATCTTAGAATTTTAAGGCGAAAAGGAACGTTTAGATCAACTTGGATTTGTTAATAATTTAATATCACGGGGATAACTTAATTTTCTGGTTTCAATACTCAACTGTTTTCAGGTGTGGCGGTTTAAGGTATGGTAAATTTAATTCTTGATAATTAGTTTAGTAATCAATTAATTTTTGATAATTATAATTAAATTATCATACTGTCGTCCAAAACAATTGTGAGTAAAAATTTCAGCTGAATTTATTGCTTTGAATTGTGAGGAAAAAACTGTTAAAGTTCCAACCCAGACATAGTTACAATGTGAGTATATAAATGAAAACTCCTTAAGAAAATTGTAGAAGTTTTATATTGAACAATAAATCAAAAGGCTTTTCGGCTTTAGTATTAAAATACATCAACTATTTTAGTAGATCTTCTGTACATGAAATAATAGATTCTAAGTTTAAGCCAATTTTTTCTTTATTTTTTCTTACACAGTTGATTTACACTAGTGTAGATTAGAGTCACTGACTTTTCGGAAAAAGATGGGGATGAATTTCTTCAATTAAGTGTTAGCAATCTATAGGAAACTTTAAACTTGGTACAAGTCTGGAAAATAATTTTAATTATTATTCCAAATACACATTTAAAATTCCAACAAGAACTGTTGATTTGTTTTAGTGAAAATAGTGATTATCTAAAACCAAAGAAAAATTAATGCCACAAAATATTTTGGAAAGCATTTTCAGCTCAAAACATCGTTATTGGAAGATATATTCTGTTTCTGTCTTTAAATATATACTAGAAGTGGGTAAATCTTTCTAATTAGGTCAGCGATTTCCAAAGATTCATCTCACTGTAAACAAACTCCTTATTATTAAGTAACGAAAAGAATAATTAATACTATTTTTGAGTATTTTATATCCTTTAGTTATGCAATTATGTATATGTCTCGAATTTTATTTTATATATCAACCGTAACTTAAATTCTTGCAATCCTCCCCCTATGTTCACATAATCATATTTATCTCCTCCTCTGTAGTTGTTTAATTTGAATTTCTTATGTAATGTATTTTTTTTGAAATTGTATTGAACTGAATTGATCATTATGTTAAAGAAATTACATAATATACAATGTAAATTCAAAAAAAATATACTTTAAGTTTAAGGATCGTAAAATAAATTGATATAAATTGTTTATTCCATTGAAGTTAGAGAAAATTTATAAACTACATTAATTTTTTTTTTACTCTCACCACTATTATAGTAAACCACATAAAACAAATTTTAAATTCCTAAACACACTATATATTTAAAAAAAAGTAATTATTCACACCATTATGTAAATTAAAAATATTTATTTTATATGTCTTACCTATCAAAAGAAAAAAAAAAAAGGAAGAAGTTTCTTGACACCCTTATCCATTTCCCTGAAGGAGTAATTTTTGATGCTCAAACTGTTACGTTTTGACATTTTCATGCTTCAAGGAAAGAAATTTCTAGTACGACTGATCAACACTACAAATGAACGGAGGCTAGATCAAGGATATGGAGACAAAAGACAACTATACTGGGGTAAAAGGGTATATCGAAGATGTTTCTAGTGAAGTGGACGATGGTGATTAAATGTTGCACTTCTTGGTGAAACGCCCAGAATTCTATGGCTCTTGGCGAAATAAGTGTCTAATAAAACCTATTCAAGATTTATGACCACCATAAAATGATTTAAAAGAAAGAATAACTTGAAATATCCAGAAATACATTAAAAAAACGGGAGAAAAAAATTGAGTCACAAGAGAAAAAGTTCGTTATATAGAAAATACCCTTCGCTATTGGGAGATTATTTTACGAAGACAATCGTGAAACGTTCTTGGTTCCAGAAAAAGTTCGCTATGTAGAAAAATTCGCAATACAGAGGTTCATAAAATGGAGGAGTTCGACTGTATTTTTGTTGTCATTTTAAATACGTAAAGCTAAATCCCGTAACTAATTGAAATGCCAGTATCTTTCTTATTTCTAAAGACCATTCACTTTGAAATGGAATTGGGTAATTTTTCTTTTCCTTTTCTGTTATTTTTCTTTTTTCTTCTTTCAAGTGAGAGAAAAAACCCCGCAAATGTACTTCATTAAATTATTTTGTCTAATGATCCAAAAGTTAGTTTCTAGGAAATCGAAAAATAAATTTCACACTTGAAGACTTAAGTCTTTGTAATAATGACATTTTACGTTGTTTCCATGCCACATTTTACATTTGATTGATGGGGTTTGTAGTAATCATATGAATCCGGTAACTTAATAAAGAAACTTGAAAAAAAATGTCCACGAACTCTTTCATTATATTTCCTTTTTCTTTTTTGAAAATAAGAAATTCAGTAATAATTGAAGTCGGAATATATATATTTCTCCTGGCCCTACAATGGAATTGAGACGGAAATGTAAAATCTGTAGAATTTTTAAGGAAGCATAATGCAAGCTTTTTAAGAGAGGAAGCATCTACTTAAAATATCCATTCATTTTAAAAACTGTAAAAAGTTCTTTTTGTCAGAGATAATGTGAAATGCTGAAAACAAATGACGTTATGTGTTTTGAATCATAATGTGTTTATCATTCAGATTATAGCAGTGCTTCTCAAACTGTGGGGCGTGCCCCCTTAGGGGGGCGCGAGCATATTGAAAAGTCGAAAAAACAAAAGATTATTTAAAAATATTAATTTATCGAAAGTAAACAAAATACATTATGACATAATAAAAAATAAATAAACAACGTTTGCACTGATGTAATACACTTATAAAAGTAAAAGTACTGCACAATGCATTTTATAGTTAATTTAACAATACTAAGTTAAGAATAATTTTAATAATTACAAGTGATTCCACAGGCTTTTCATATATAAAACGATATGCAACATTAACGCTTATATTGATAATTTGTACGGTTTCTAATTAATCCCTTAACTGCCGATTAAAAGTTTCGCGATTCGCTCCCTAATGCCACCGTTTTGCAAAAATACAAACGTATGCTGCGGATTTGGAAGGGGGAAGAAGGAGACAGAGAATAAATAAGAAAATCCTCTGAAATAAATAAATCTTTCTAAACCCTGTCAAGCTCATTTTATTGCATTCCAAAGCCTTCGGAATAATTTTATAGATAGCAGTGAACAGAAAAGATCGTTTTTTGGAAAGACGTATATATACGTCCGGGGCAATTTTCACACTGACTGAGTGAGACGTTTATATACGCCGGAAACACTTAATATGTTAAAGTTGTACAGTAGCTTTAGCGTCAAAGTATCGCATTATCGAATTCAATACATTGTTATTGTATGGAGGGGAGCGATGAAAATTATGATTGAATATTGGGTCCCAAGTATTGAAAGTTTGAGAAGCACTGGATTATAATGTTGGCAGGAGCCCTTATGATTGATTATGAATTTTAGTTATTTAATAAAGTTTTTATTTAATTTTTTTTTTTTTTTTTTCTGAAATTTAATAATTTATTTGAAAATTTCCCCTTTTTAAATTTAGATTAAAATTTAAAATTTTTGTTTTTTTAATTTTTTTTATTAATTTTTTTCATATGAAAACCTTTTAAAATCCCAATTTAATTTTTTAAAATAAAGGGTTTTTTATTCAATTAGTAATGAAATTAACTAATTCCCCCTTCATTAAAAACCACTAAAATTTTTAAAATTGTTTAAAAATTTTTTTTTTAATTTAAGAAGTAAAACTTTTTTTATCTTTTAAAGTTTAAATACCCTTTTTTTAGGTTGGGGAAACCCCCTAAAAATAAAAAAGAAATGATTAATTTTATATTTAAAAAAAGGGAAAAAAAATAACCCTTTTTTTAAAAAGATTACCTGGAAAAACCAGTTTTTGGGGGATTGTCCCTTTTCCCACCAAGGCCTTCCCCCCGGGTTTAAAGGTTGACAACCTTTTCCCATCGTTAAATCGCCAAGGGGGCAAAGGGGGGTTTCCGTAGGTTCCACCTAGGAAACATTGCCCCCCCCAAAAGGTCGATATATTGAGGGGGAAGTATTTTAACCCATTGGGCCCCAGATTGGGTAATTCTAATTCGGAAAATTTAACAATTTTTCTTTAAAATAAGGGGGTTTGTAATTATATTGGTTTCAATTTCTGGGATAAATCCCTTTAAAGGAATATGGAAAAAAGGGGTTTTAAATTTTTTGAAAAAACCCTTTTAAAGAGTTTGGGAAAAATTTTAAAAAGGAATTTATTTTCTGGGGAACAAACCCAAAAACATAAAAACTTTCGGGGAAAAAAAGGGGGGTGTTTTTTTATTCAAAATTTAAACCCGGGGAATTTTAAAACAAGAAAGTTAATTAAAGCAAAAACCCCACTGTTAAATAAAAAAAAAGGGGAATTTTAATTTTATCCAAATTAGAGAACGTTTTTAAAAAAATAAAAGTTCCCACATTAGATTAATTTTAAAGAAAAAGGGGGCGTAAAAAAATTTAAAATTTTTTTTATTTCAATTTAAAAAATTTTTTAAAAAACCATTTTCTTCAAAAAATTTTTTTTTTCAATTCACGAAATATTTTTTTTTTTTTTAAAAAAAAACTTTAAACCCCTCTATCAAAATTTTTGACCATTAAAACGGTGTTCGCAAATCGTTTCATTTTTTTCTTAAAGGTTCTTTTTACTTTAAAAACCAAATGGTCTCGGTTTTTTTTTTTGGTTTTTTTTTCTTTATGGCCCCAAAGCCATATCCCCGGGGAAATGACCCAAAGGAACCGTGGAAATAAAGCATTTTTTTGGGATTCATAAAAAATGGGAAATTTTCCAAATAAATGGGGAAATGGGGTAAATTCAAAAGATGATCTAAAAGAAAAAGTCCGGGGAAAAATTTTGAATAATTTAGGTGGTGGGGGATAAATTTAAAGTTGTTAATGTTTTTTTTTTTAGAAATTTTAATTCAAAAAAAAAAATTTTTTTTAAGCGATTTAATTTTATAAAAAGGGTTTTTTTTAATTTTTTTTAATGTTTGGATGCTTTTTTTTTTGGTATTATCTTTTTTTTGGTCTTTAAAAAAAATTTTTTTTTTTTTTAAAAAAAATTAATTTTTTTTTAATATTTTTAAAAAAATTTTTTTGTTTTTTTATTTCTTTTTTTTTTAAAAAAAATTATTTTAAAAATTTATTTTTTTTAATTGGTAAATAAAAAATTTTAAAATGAAAAATTTGGCATAAAATTAAAAAAAAAGGATGATACATATTAATAAAAAATTTAAAGATCTAAAATTAAATCCCTTATGATGCAAGGCGATAATTCAGTTTATGATAAAATTTAATTTTTGGAAAAAAAGTTGAAAAAAAGGGGGGAATTTTAAAATTTTGAATGAAATGAGGATTAAGACTAACCCAACAAGTAGGAATTTTAAAAAAATGAAAAATGAAAAAGCTTTTTTTAAAAAGCTTTTAAAAAAAAATTTTTAAATTTTAAAAAATATTTTGGGGTTTTAAAATAAAGTTTTATTAAAATATTTTAAAAAATGTTTAAAATTTTTTGCTTTTTTTAAAAATTAAAACCAAATTAATTAAAAAAGGGAAAAAAAATTAGGTTTAATTTACTTTAATTTATTAATGTTAAAAAAATGAAAATAATAAAAAAAAAAAAATTAAAAAAATTTTTTTTAATATACAATTTTTTTCATCTTTTTTTTTTTTTTTAAAAAAAAATCAAAATCTTTTTTGGAATTTAATAAAATTTTCAGTCGGGAAAAAAATTATTTTTAAAGGTATTTTAAATTACAAAAATATTTTTTAAAAAATTGGGAAAAAATGGTTTTAAAAAAAAAGAATTTAAAAAAAAAAATTAAAAAAAAATTTTTGAAAGAAAATTTTAATTTTAAAAAAATTTGAAAAAAAAAGGAAATTAACAATAATTTTTTAATTTTTTAATTTTTATTGTCAAAAATGAAAAAATAAAATTTTTTTTTTTTAAGAAATCAGTTTAAAAAATTTTTAGGGGGTTTTAAAGAAAAAATTTATAAAACCTTTTAAATGAATAAAAACGGGAAAATTTTAAAATTATTTAAGTGGAATATTTAAAATTTTATGATTTTTAAATATGATCTTCGAATAATTAGGATTTCTGGATATTCCCAAAAATTGGGGGTTTTCCGGAAAAAATTTTTTAAAAAATTACGTTTTTTTTTAAATTCATAAAAATTAACATATAATTTTTTTTCCCTTAAGCCCTTTAATATTTTTAATTTGAATTTCAAAAAAATTAAAAATTTAAAAAAAAAAAATTTACAAAAATTTTTTTACAACTTTTGAATTTTAAACCCCAACTTTTTTTAAAATTTAAAAATTAACCTGAAAAAAAAAATTTTTTTTCCCAAATTTTTGGTGCCTTTTTTTTTTTTTAAAAAAAAGAAAACACATAAAAAAATTTTTTTTCACATATTGTGGTGGTTTTTATTTATTATTTTTTTAAGGGTTTTTTTTTTTTTTTTTTTTTTAAAAATTTTTTTTTTTTACCTTTTTTTTCCCCCCCTTTTTTTAGACACTTAAATTTTTTAGGTTTTAAAAACCCTTGTTTTTTTATGTTTTTCAAAGACAATTAATTTAAATCCTCTTAAAAGTTTTTCGTTAAAGAAACGCTGAAATTTTTTTTAAGGGGGCTTTTAAAAACTTAAAATTTAAAAAAATTTATTAATAAAACGCAATTATTTTATTCACTAAATCTTTTAAAAAACATAATTATTTTAGTTTTAGTTTTTTATTTTAGACTTTTTTAAGTAATAAAAAAAACCCCCCAAAAAAACAAAGGTTTCTTAAAAACCCCCCTTTTCCTTTTTCCCCTTTTTTACAACACCAACTTTTATTTTTTTTTTAAAATTTTGGGGGTTTTTTTTAAAAAACCATTAGTGTTTTTCCCCCGAAACTTCCCAGATTTTAAGAATTTTTAAGGAAAAATTTATGTTAAAAAATTGAATTTAATTTCAAAAAACAAAAAATTTTTTTTGAATTTGTTTTGGATCTTAAAGGGAAAGCAAATTTGAAAAAATTTTTTTTCAGTTACGTGGACTAAAAAGCCCAATTAAAATCCCCGGGGGAAAATATGATTCAAATTTAAAAATAAAAAAAGGAATTTTTTTTTTTAAAATTTATTAATGGGGGTGCTTTCTATTTTTTTTAAAAAATTTTCGAGAGATGATGTTTTTGAGGAAAAATTATTAATAATGTTAATTTAATTAATCAAGTGTCTTATAATGAAATTAAAGGGAAACCCCAGTTATTTTGTATTTCTAAGCATTTATCAACCTCAGGTAAAATTTATAAATCTGCTTATAAATTACCCTTTAAAAAATTTAAAAAATCAGTACATTTCATAAAAAAAAAAATAAACGATTTTATATCATGTTGGGGATAATCGTTTGTACTTTAGATATTTTTACTGAAAATGTATTAAGCGATCAGTTTCAGTTTTAATTTTGATACAAACTTTCATATTTTGTTTTTGATTGACGTTTTAATTAAAACTTTATCTTTTTTTATTAATAAAGATTAATCATATCATTTCTTATTTTTTAGAATCTGATGAGATGATATCTAGTTTTATAAAAAAATTTATTTATGATAATTTTTTTATTTTAAGGTAAGTAACTCAAAAAATGCAACAAATTCTTTTTTTGCATTGCTGTTTTGTTATTACTAACTCCCGTCTGGTCAGACGAATTTGACCCATCAGTGAAACCGTTAACGAAAGAAGTTCATACTGAAAATGGACTATCATGAATATCTTAGTCCCAAACCAAGGCAGTCGAAGATTGCCGGTTAAGCTGGTGTTTAGGGTTAGTAGGAAATCTCTTACTGCCTCCAGAAAAAATTGAGAGTTTTTGGCCCACCAAGTTTGGGGCAGTCGGGGGTTTGGGTTTCTTTAAAAAGGAAGAGATAAAAAAATCACTGGCCTTTTCCTTTATACCATTTATGAAACGGATTTTTTAAACATTTTTTTTTACTTGGGTCTTTTCCGGAAAATTTTAAATATGTGAACTCTGGATGAAAAGGGATAGATGGTCTACTCGTTCCTTTGCGGTGTGAAATTTTTTCCGTGAATTTGGGGGGTCCTTTTGTCTTTTTTGGGGGGTGGGAGGTGTGTTAAATTTTTTAGGATAGGTAAACTGATTTTAACTCCCTAGGGTCCAATTTTGAGACGTTGTTTTTGGACCGGCTCTCATATAGAATCAGGGTTTTCCGTTACTTTCGCTTATGATTTTTTTAGTCCCATTCAAGCTTTGTTCTTATCGAAACACGGAACAAAATTTGATTACGTTGTTTTATGGGTTTTTGAATTGGGGTTTCCCCCTTTTCCTGCCCCTGTATCTTTTCACTTCATTGGGGATAGGTTTTGATGCATTCCGGAGGAATTTTTTTTTGGTAAATTTCGGCCAAAAGATTAAGAAAAGGGCAGGAACACAGCCGAAAATCCGGTAATACTTTGTAAACGTTTCAGCACGCTCAAATAAACTTTTGGGTTTCCTTTTTATCTCCCGCGACGTTAAAAGCCTTTACCGGCTATCATAATAAATCACCTGCATTTCTATATATATATATATATTTATTAATCCCATATCTCTCGAATTCCTTATAGTTTCGTTGATCCCCCAATTAAACTTGGTGCGCTAATTTTTTTCCGGAGATATATGAGTATAAAGATCGAGTGGGGAGTGTATGACCCATCACAGATTCGGGTTCTATTCCCCGGGCTGGGCATGGGCCTCGCTTTTTATCCCCACTGAGGGTCGATAAATGAGTGCAAAACTTTCTTGGGAGTTAAGCACTGGGGGTCTCGCTTCAGCCTGACTACCTGATCGGGACACCTGCTCATTCACCTCAGCACCCAATGGTCACGTGTAGTGGGATGAGCACAGTAGGCTTTGGAACTCATTGGATTTTGCGAAACTGAGTTTTAATATATATATATATTATATAAAATTTAACTTTACACACCAAAATAATACTCAGTTTCACATCAGTGAATGATTTTGTGAAGCTATAATGAAAAATTAAATATGAAACTCAAAATAGCAAAAATACAGCACAACTGCAATTTCTACATCTAAATAATATAGATAAAAAGGTAGTCAATATAGACATTGGAATGATACTCAGAGTAATTTCTTTGAAATATTTTAATTATTCTAATGTATACTTGATATTTTACAGCGGTATCGAATACTTTTTATTCTGAGGGATACATTATACAATATCTTTTCATTGGTGTGCATTAAGAGTATTGTCTTATAGCTCAATTTATATATCAAGAGCACACATGAAGAACCTTTATGAAATAATACGTGATTTGTAAATAGTTTTATGTTATCACGGCAACACTGTTTCGTTTTTTAATAATTTAAAAAAGATTTCTATGTTGTTTTAAATCGATCTTACAAATAAATTCAAAACAGTAATTAGAAGATATACATTCCAATATAGTTAGGTATTAGATAATTGAGATGGAGAATTATTGAGTAATGTTCCATTTACAATATATTGCGAACAATGCATGGTAGCTAAGAGGAGTAATGATATCCTAACTTATGACTCATAAGTAATGTATTATGGCAAATAATATATTATTATATTAATATGTAATATAGCTATATAATAACTATTTTATCACCATTTTTTTGAAAAAATTGTTAAAAAATCCCCTTCGTTATTTCAATTCAAAATGTGTTATTTTAATCCCATATAGTTTCTACTTTCTCAAAGGCATCGTTTTGGGAAACCCGATTTTCAAAAGCGCATAAATGGTTGATTTTCATGATTTTTAGTGTAACTCAGATTAAAATACATGTACAAAATTGCTTTAAAAACATTTTGACAAAAATATTTTTTAAAAAATATTTTTGGGAAAAAAAATTTAAAAGAAAAATCTTTTTTTTTAAAATGTTCTCCTTTTTGGAAAAAAAAACTTCTATTATAATAATATTTTGTGTATATAAACTCAGACCTTTAAAGGCCAAATAGAATTTTTGAAATATTAACTTAGAATGGGTTTTTCATGTTTTACGAAGAGGAGCAATTTTTAAAAAAAAAAAAGCCCTAATGATTTCAATTGGTGGTAACTCTGAAAATAATGTGAACTTTCAAAATTTTGTTAGCCTCTGTACAGAGGTCAGAATATATACATTCAAAAATTATTACAATAAAGATTTTTTCCAAAAGGGGAAAAATTTGAAAAAATTATTCTAAGTTTTTTCCGAAATTTTAAATTTTAAATAATTTTTTTAAAAAATTTTTAAAACAATTTTATTAAATTTTCTTCTGGTGGCACTAAATATCATGAAAATTATCATTTATACGCTTTTAAAATCACTGTTCGAACGTAGTCATATTTAAACAAAAATAATGAATCTTTGAACACAATAATTATCCCCCTGTAAGATTTAAAAGTATATAAAATTAAATTCCCAACATATCATGATATTTTTAATTTCGGGTTAAAAATCGGGGTTAGGGGTTCAAAAGGGATAATGGGGCCAACGGATTATTGATTGTGGCGCCATCTATAGTAAGAACGTTACTTATCTTGTATAGTTTTGTTGGAAGTGAATATCAACTCACTCGCGTGTCGTCGTTAACAAAACGGGAAAAAATGATAGAAAACTAATTTAAAAAATTATAAAGTGGTTTTGAATTAGTTGTTTTATATGTTAATAAACGGTAGATGCAGAAAAATTTTTTTTAATTCGGAAGTCTTTCATTAAAAAATATGCCTCATGGATCTGGGAAAACCCCCATTGATAGTGAATTTTGAACTACACAGTGAGTTGGCGTGAACGACATGCCAGCTAACACGCGGAATATTATTTACAGTTATTTTTATTCATATGGAAAAAACTATGGGAAATATGACATTTTTCATTTAATGTGCAATTATTACGTTTACAAGTATTTGGCGTAATTAAAATTCACATTTTTTTTTTTTTTTTAGGAAAAGTTTCAGCATAAGATAAATAAGATTTTAAATACTTATTACTATAAATTGTTTCATTTGAAAATTATAAATTTTTTACGTATGATTATAAGTCATGAAATATTTTGGTCTCCTTAATGTGTAGGAATCTTATCGAAATGTATATATATATTTCAAGAATTCAACAAATCTTTCAGTTCTTATATTAACTGTTTCTGAAAAATATTAGAGTAAAAATGGAAGCGAAAATTTAGCTTTTAAAGTGAAAAAGGTTCTTGATAAGTAGGTTTGTATATAAAATATATTCCATTTTAAGGAAATATCATGAAATGGCGAAAATGAACATATTTTGTTTTTATTTATACTGAGTAGCGTAGCTCAGATTTTACAGTTATGAACTTATGGATCCAAAGATTTTTCCCCATAATGCCTTGGACCCTTGTAATTTTTAATTCTATTCAAGCGACGAAAACGACACCGGAGGGGACCCTTTATTTTAAACTCCACACCACGCGAATGTGAGGACGTTGAGCCCCTACACATTTAACGTGCATCAATTCCTCTACACGTTGGGTCTAAATACTTTCAAATTTACGGTAGACGACCCTTAGAAGTCAAAAACTGTATGAAAGGTTTTCGCAAACCGGAGATTGCCGATGTAGTTAAAGACACCGAATCGTCCTATATTGTATAAAAATAATAACTTTTATATTAATGTAATGTATTTATGATAAATTAAGGATTATAAACCAAAGGAGAGAGCAAAATCTAATTTAAATCTCCGCCTTAAGCTAATAAGACAAAATTAAACCATCTTTTTGCCCCGTTAGAAACACTTATCGGATCTTTTCCCAGGTTGGCTATAGTTAACCCAAAAAACTTCATTTTTCCTGCCCCTTAAAAAGGTTTACCAAACACCTCATTGTCGGGGGTTTAAATAACTCAAATTAGCAAAAAACCCCAATTCTTTTTGCACGAAGGCGGTTTAAAACTCAAGCACAGTTAAGGCACTGACTAGGTTCAAAGACCAAATTTTTTTTCAAATTGTTTTTCAAAAAATTTTATTTTTTTTAAAAGAACATAAATATGTTAAAGAGTTATAATTATCAAATAAATAGAAACTCTTTTTTTAAAAAAAAATTATTTTAAAAAATTTTAAAAAAAATTTAAAATTTTTTAGGAAAAACAGCATAAAAATATATTGGACATAATGTAATTTTAATTGCTTGAAATATTTATTGATCCACCTGAAGTGTCACAAAGCGGGTTTAAAAAAATATTTTCAAAAATAAATATTGAATAACATTAACTTCACGTTAACGTTTTTTCTCAAAATTACTCTATATTCTAAGAAAAAAAGTATATAAAATGTGATTAAATGAAAAGTATCTTAAAACCTGCGATTTGCTACACTTTAAAGGGCTTATAACATAAGTGTTGCAAATTTCATTAATTTCTTAATTTTTTTGGGAGATATCGCATTTTTCGTGAAAAAATTATCGTGAAAATTTCATTTTTAAAAAAACACATTAAAAAAATACTTATAAGTTACATAAAGTAAATTTTAAAAAAATCAACAAAAAAAATTCCCCATTTTTTGTATGAAATTTCCCTTCTTCTTCCTAAATTTTTTATATTTCTTTTTTTTTCGAAGGGCCCCTTTTTTTCTTCTGCAGGTTTTGCTGTTGGCAGTGAGTGACTTTTTTGAATCTGCAATGCGCTCATTATCGAAGGTTTTTGTCCCCGTACAGTATAATCGAACAATACCGATTTCATTTAATATGGAAATTAACCCCCGAAAGCCATTATTAAACTGCACAACAGAATATAAGAACCTAAACCAATGTTTGATGCTAAACAAAAACTTCTTTTGGTAATATCTGCCAAAAAATTGCATTAAAACTTTCTTTTGGGATTTTGATTTTCCATGTAAACATTTCTTTAAAGATATCTGTTACAAAATCCATAAAACTGGTTTATCGTGTTAACAATTTTTTTTGGGAAGATGTACCCTGATACACAATATTAGAACTTTAGTCCGTTGAAATTTACACCAACTTTCGCCCGACAGGGCATGTCCATGTTTTGGCTGATGTTTGATGGCAAAATGAAAAAAGGCCCCAAATAACAGCAACGCTTTTTGTAAAAGTTCCCAATATTGTTCGAATAAAACCCAAGAAATTCGGGTTTATTAATTTAACCATCAGTAAATTTACCTTTCCCCGGTCCTTTATTTCTGTTTTTCAATTTTCGAAGCCTTGTTCCAACTTTTTTTTAATACCCCTAACTTCTAGTTCGTAACAAAAGTTTCCCCGAAATGTCATTTGGCACCCTTTTGGGAATTCCATCCCCATAATAGTCAGTGTATCGTAACATTTATGATTTTCCGACCTCTAAAAAATTGATAACTAACCCGGGTTTCCCTACGGGATGAAGACCCTTTTATGATTACAAAAAAAATTTCATTTTTTTTGGCGTCTATAATTGCATTTTCACAAAACGAGATAAAGTTTCAAAGTCAACAATTTTCCAGTATCAACAGATATTGCACTAACACAACCATTTTGCGAAAAACCACGACGCGCCGGTACCATCCACCGAAACACCACAATTTACAGTATCATGTAAAATTTTTTTAAATTCCTAATACCTTTTTCTGCGTCATTCATTACTTTTTTTTCTCCAATGGAAGTAGCAGCACTGAGGAATTTTTTTTTTTTTTTGGCGGAATCAACTTTTAGAGAAAGGAGGTAGATTCAAAACAGCCAAAAATTTTTCTTCCGCTCAAATACCCTACCTATCAATCTTAAGCCATAAATAAAACGAGTGTTGAGTTCATTCATTTTGTCTAACTTTTTTGAAGTACAAAATGCCGATATGAAACTGCAATTTTGCAGTGCAAAGTAAAAGTTTTAAATAATCCCAAAACCCTTAATCTTCTACCAGTTAAAGGCTTCCTGCTGTACACCTTTTTTTTGGGCAACACAATAAAGCAAAAAAACCAATTTAAAAATTTCCCGATCAATAATCTGTTTCCAGTTAAATGTTCTGAAAAATTACTTTCATCGTTATTTACCTGATTCATTCTGCACAGGTGGGGGTCTAATTTCTTCCGCATGAAGAGTTTCAGTGAATGTTTTTGGTTTTCCTAAACGTTCTTTACGGGGACAATATGAACGACATTTACCCAAAATTTCAGGTAAAAAAAATTTAAGTTAAATTAAAAAAATTTAAATTCAAAAAAAAAAAGCAAAATATAGAAAAACAGAATTTAAAATGGGCGTGGTAAATCTAACGTCGAATGTAAACAAATACGAAATATGATGTCTTAAAATTCCGTTGCCAATCGTTTGCAACAAAATTAATTTAAAAAAATTTTTAGAAACTGTGGTTTTGAAACAAATAATTAAAATTTTGGTTTTGAAATTCCATTTTAGGGAAATAATAAAAACACTTCATATGTCGCTCACTTCTGGTACAGATGACGTAATCCCGGGTTTCGTTTTCAAAACTATGACTTATTAAAAATTTTATATCTAGAGTTCTAATTTACGTAAAATTAAAACAAAGACGTTTTGGAATCTTAAAGGTTGGGGGTTTCTTTTTCAATCATAAAAAATTGACATTTTTTTCAAAAACACTTTTCAACCCAGTCGTATTTTGAAATTTTCCCAAAAAATTAAAAAAAGGGCTACGATACAACCCGTCACAAGGTAATTTTCACTTGAGACCTCATGTTTTGACCTTAGTTCCTTGGTATCCGACCGTTCGGAACCTGATTTTAAAAAACGCATAAATGAGTAATTTTCATGATATTTAGTGTCCTTAGATTGACTACATGTATAAAAAATTTTTTTAAAAGGGCATATTGACAAAAAAAAAATTTTTTAAATACAAAATTTTGGCAAAAAAATTTAAATTCGAATAATCTTTTTTTAAAAAGTTCTCCTTTTGTGAAAAAAGCTCCTATTATAATAAACCTGTATATAATAACCCTTTTTCAGAGGCTCAACATGATTTTTTAAAAAAATTTACATTATTTTCGAATTACAACCCGTTGAAACAATTATCGGGTTTTCTTTTAAAATTCTCCCCCTGTTTGTAAAAAATTTGGGTTACCCATTTCTAAGTTGTATATTTCAAAAATTCTAATTGAGCCTCTGTAGAGAGGTCTGAGCTATATACAGGCAAACTATTATTATAATAGAGGCATTTTTTACAAAAGGAGAACATTTTGAAAAAAAAATTATTGTAAGTTAATATTTTGCCAAAATATTGTATTAAAATAATTTTTTTTTGTCAAAATGTCCTTAAAACAATTGTATACATGTATTCTAATCTAAGTGACACTAAATATCATGAAAATTATCCATTTATGCGATTTTCCAAAATCACGTTTCCGAACGTAGTCGTATACCTTAATGAACCATTGACTGAATACTATGAGCTATTTCATGTTCAACACAATTGAATTTCGAAATTATTAAATATGATTGATCTTAAGAGAAACACCCGACCAGGTGTCAGATTTCTTATTTGATTATTGTATGAGCTACTAGAAACATATCTAGTTTTCTTCGAGAAATTTCACAGATCAACTATCACAATTAAAGAAAAAACTTTTTACATGTATACTTTAGTATCTACCATTAGTTCGATGCACTTGCAGCAATTGAATTGCTGAAACTTTCCTCACCTTCTGAAATTATTGATTCTTACTTAAATAAAAAAGACAGAGAAAAACATTATTCTTTTAATATGAGGAATTACTAATGTAAGAGGGGTTGTGGCAATAAGTTATGACACAGAAAACTTTGCTGTACATGCCAATTTAAAACAGAAATCTTTCGGAAAAATATGGACTAAAACGCTTTTCAAAAGGAAAAAGGTATCTATATATCGTTCTGTATTATTTCTCATGCTGAATATTACACCCTCGTATTACACCCTATAAGCGACTACAATGAATGGGCTTGCATTTCTCTTTGAGGGTTCTTTTTCTATGCCTCATAAATCAAATGCTGGCAGAAATGAGCCATTTAAAAAGAACATTTTTCTTCCGTGATATTGGTTTGAGAAGTGAGATATGTATATTTCGACAAGTCTCTAGTGCCTTTTGCTGGATAAGTGATTTTTTTTGGATTTTGAAAAGAAATTGGTTATTCTTTAGGTACCATGTGTCGGAAAGAACTATTTACGATTGCTTAGCAGTCTTTTTATTGTAGAGTGCATAGAAGATTGTTTTTTCGATATTGTTGGTATCTCCTAGAGATATAAAATCCTGAATACAGAAACATAAAAAGAGAGATACAGATGTAATAAAAAGGAAAACATTTCACAAAAATAAACATATAATTATCGTTATTGAAAATCAAAAGGCACATTTTTTGCTTAAATTAGTTAAAATAAATTGCTTCTATTCAAATACATACTACTTTAGTATATGATTAAATCGGATGAATAAATTGTAGATCAATTATCTATCATAATTTAAAATAAATAGCCTTTAAACATTCCTAACTTTTTTTTACAATTCAATCAAATAATAAATTATTATTTAAGACAGTCGCATGTGGACTTATCCAGATCAGATTCCAGATAAATCCAGACAAGGAGGATAAACAAAGAAAATAAGAATCATTATACTTTTATGTCATTTTTTAAATCAAATATTACTATTATAAAAAGGAATTACAGTAATAAAAAAGAGTTTGACGACCCTTTTGTTGTAATAATGTTAGGTTTAATGTTAAAAGAAGTAAAATCGTAGATATATTTTTAATTTTCATTTATCGTATTGTCTTCGATTCTCCTTTGTTATTGCGCATGTCTTCTGTATATTATGTTGTACAAATGTACAAATTGTCTTCAGTTGCTCAAGATGTGATCAAATAATTCGGGGACTGAATATTTGTCCTACTGAGATTTATACTATTTTCAATCCATGTTATCTTTAAAATGTGTAATCCTTCGGTTTTCCAAAACCGACTTGCTTAACAAGCATTAAAAGCCGTTTAATTAAAATATTTCTTGCCTTTTTTAAAGTTTTTTTTAAACAATTTAAAATAAGGAAAATTTTTCTGGATACAAATATGGTGAAAATTAAAATTCAGGAATATGTTTCAGTTTATTGGAAAGCAAGAAAGGAAGGACAATGTAAGCAGACGCACACCATACGTTTGTTTTAAGGATTTTTCAACAAATAACTGAAAAATGTCCTTTAGACACAATCACTTATTTTTATTAAAAAACCTAAATAAAAAAATGGGGGTATTCTTTAAAAAAAAAGTTTTAACGGTATAGAGCTGCCATCTATTGGGATATAGTAGTTCGTTTTGTATACAAGGATTAGGGCTATTTTTTTCTTGAAGATACCAGTCCGGTTGGAAAATGGGACATATACAGACGAAAGGACAAGGTGTTAGCTACATGTGTGGATAATGAATAGCACTGAAGTATCGTAACACACTAATTTATTACGGTAGTCTACTGCGCAATATGTCCCTCATGGTGCAAAAGAATGACAACACAGTACACATAAAGTTGACATGACAAACCTGGGCCTAAAGACCTTAAATGTAGTCCCTTGCTACTGTCACCACACTCTACCAACGATGTGGGAGGCGCTGAATACCATCAGCCTCAGCATTTGCCGCACCATGTTATGTGTGAATCATCCCGAACGTTGCTCATCACAGGTTGACACACGTCCTTGCTGAAACTTTTCTACCCACCACGCTATTGAACGGTATGGTAGGGCATTATTTCCAAGGGCTTCCACTAATTCTCTGTTACATTCCATCGCATTTCTCCCTCGGGGAACGGCTATTTTGATGTAAACGCGCTGTTCAACAATGGTTACTTCCATCTCGCACGACACTTACCAACTGATTGATTTCGCAGCTCTCGCTGAGCTTCTACGAGTTATATCAGAGCCATATGTTGTTCTGCATATACACTATGCCTGCAGAACTTCCACTCGACACATATACATTTGTGATCCGTTCACATATCTACAAGAAGAAAAAATAGTCGCCATGGCTTATGCTCCAACACTCGTATTAAGACTATTTCAAATGACTGATTGTTTTATTAGAGTCGAACTCTAAAATAAACCGAGGACAGAATTGTCATTGATTTTGAAAATTGGGTTCCTCTTGAAAGCAAAACCACCACGTGCTCCACGGCTATGATTTTGAAAGCACCTGAAGACAACGGCTGTAGTTTTTCCATTGAAATGTCTAGCTGTAGTTTCTTGAAATAATTTTTAATCTGATTAATGATTTGCTTTGTATTTTGTTCATGTTCTTTCCTGGTTAGTCTTGTGTTGAAACAACTGCAAGATCATCGGCAAATGCTTGTCTTAAGCACCTATTATCATTTAGATTTAGAATCAAATTGAAATAGATGTTCCGCAGGGTCGGTGGAAGCACTGACTCTTGAGGGCAACCTTTGGAAATTGAATTTTCAATATAAACATTTTGACATGTCAAATATTCTTTTGAGATAAGGAGATCAGAATAAATAAATATTCGAAAATGATGTGGAATGTTATAATGCTCAAAAATTTAAAATAAAATGGACCAAGTTATTTTATCGATGGCATTTTGGATATCTATTAATATTAATGTAGTATGGTACTTATTTTTTAAAAAATTAATATTAGTAGTTAAATTTTAGATAGCATCTACACAACTAGTATTTTCTTCAAAACCATATTGATTAGGATGAATGATATTGTTATAAATAAGACATAGTTTTTGATTATGTTAAAAAAATACCCTTTTTAATATTTTGTCGAAGGTAGAGGGAAGATAAATTAGTCGATAGGATTGAACGAACGCCGGATCCTTGTCTAATTTCAGTAAGAATTCAGTTTCAGTTTTTTAAGGCATGGAGAATATATGAAAATTTACTGTAAAAGCTTAAAACTATAATTATCATTCTCGGATACTTAAAGTAAACGAGCTTCCAAATGGAATAGGACTTTATTGGTGATAGACCTCGTAATTTTTAATCTGAGCCAAAGGACATGTATGACATCTGAGCTTGGCACTACTTTCCCCAAATATCTGCATTACGCCAACGTGAGGGCTTTGAGCCTTGACACATTTAGCATGCATCAACCTCTCTCCATGGCAAGAAAAATTCAAACAGTTCATTGATGTAAAAGTAAAATTTGTTGTTGTTGTTACTAATGCCATCTTTTTGGCAAAGTCCAGATCAAGGCCACCGAAGTTCATCATGGTAAAGGGCTAAGTGACACCTGTCGTTAGCTGTAGCTTTGAGCACCATACATGTGACAGTACGATTTGGCTCGGTTGATTGATTGATTGAATATTAACGTTGCAATGTTCAGCTACACGAGGGCTTTTGGTGACGGACCACGTAATTTTGAACCACGGTCAAGTGACGTGGACGACACCTGAGCTGGCATCCCCCTCTCCTAACTACCACACCACACCAACGGGAGTACGTTTCAGCTCTCGACAGATTTAACGTGCATCGCTGCCCTACACGGCGGGTCTTTAGTGGTACTGGGCTTGAACTCGTGACAAGGCAAGCCATGGTCCGATACCTACACCACTCGGCTACCGCGGCTACGATTTGGCTCGGTTCCACCCCAATTTAGAGGGAGAACACCCTGGGGGCGGTCAGAGGCCTCCCACCTCTCTTCTCCTTCCACCAATTACATGAGAGGACTTGCGGCTCGAAAGCTATTTAAAGTACCCCATGCCGCAAAGGCACTATACATTTACAAACATCCATGTCTTCTCCGGGATTTGAACCCAGTCCCTACGGCAGCGCAATCGGCGTCACTAACCACTATACCGGTTGGACGACAAAGTAAAATTTAAATTTGGCAAGGAAAATTTCTGTCCCGGAAATTCTTGATAACAATTTTTAGTGTATTCTGAAAACATTCGTCATTTTCTTATCATAAAGTGAGACAAGAAACCTAAGGAATTTCCAAATGAATTTAATACCAAGTTCTAAATATTTTCTTTGTCAGTGAAATAGGACATAATAATTCTGTATATGGAATTGCAAAATGTATAAAAAATAATTCTTTTATAAACGTAATCTTAAAATCTCCCCATCCCAATTATAAATTCTATAAAGACTCACTGATCTTTTCAACACATTTTTATATGATGAAAAATATTTCTCTGATTTAAAAAATAAGACTGAAATAAAAGCTAATCTTCCTCAATGAGACACAAAAAAAGAGTAAAGAAATAATGTTTTAAAATTCCCTTTTTAATGGAAATCAAATCTAAAAATAGTCTTTCTGTCGTTAAAAAAATTAACTTGAGCTAAAATAAATTAAAATACTTTACCCTACACACTGTTAAAAATGTGTAGATCACTTGAAACAAAATACAATCTAAAAATAAATTCACTCATTAAAAAAAAATCCCAAATTCTTGTGTGCTTCAATCTTTCTGTCAATTTTTTTTTTTTTTCATTAAAAATCCTATATTTATTGTACTTGAAAAATGCGAGTAAATACTATTTTTAGTTAATAATTTTTTAAAAAAATTTCTGGTCTTGTGTATTTTTAACTGTTTTTCTTTAAAGACTCTAGATATACTATTATTTCTAAAATAAATCGTAAAAACTCTGTTATATTAAATTTTTAAATCTTTGAAATGTGGGCATAAAACTTTGGTACACATGTCTTTCTCTCCTTCGATTCTAAAATTGTAGGATTTTAAAATGAGACTGATTACTGAGAGCAAAAGCACTAACTGTAAACAAATTTGAACTTATTTACAAGTCTACAGAAAGATATTCTAAATGCAACTATGGATCTATTCAAAACGTTTTTTCTTTTCTTAGATTACAAAAAACTTTATATGTAATTGATTTGAAAGCATTTTTAATTGTAAAGAATCAAGCATTATAACTACGTCGAAACCAAATTCAACAACTCTTTTACCCTTACTTATTCTTAACACGATTTATATGTACATAAAGCTTTTCATAATAATAATATTAAAAGTGTTTCACGTTAAACAAAGTCAATATCAATATACCGGATACAATGTAACATTCATTCCTTTCAAATAGAAATCCAAGTTAATAGCATTTTTTTCTAACAGTAACTAGCTAAAACAAACTTAATTAAAGGGTAAGGATAATAAGAGTCATACGTGGCTACTTTTACAAAAAAAAGAAACATTTTCTATGAAAGAAATGGTACATATTATGCTCTTAAGGAATGATAAACTACAGAGATGTTTCATTAATCCATTAATTATTTCAGTCTCTATCTTTCTCTATACATAACACATGTTTGCAAAGATATCAGATGAACATTTTATGAATAAAGTATATAGTAGATTACACTAAGATATAAAAAAGCACTAACGAGACTTTAATACTGGAGTACCTATAAATATTGTATTAATAGTTGTTTCAGATAAGTAGAAAAGGATAAAAAATATTCTTGAAATTAAAAATTTAATATAAGTTTCTGATTTTCTGACTGCAGATTAGAAATCCATTTTTACCACGTCTATAATTTCGTATTATATATTTTATTTTAATAGTATATGTTATTGTAATATTTTTATGCTCTTTTTATATTTCTACATTTTAACCCTCTAAGCGGTCTGCACTTAAAGTTATGCCATGCTGGAGATGCTTCAAAAATGCAACGCACATATTTTTTTGCTTTCAGGTGGGGTTCTCAAAAGCGGTTGAGTCGTATTTTTAAGAATGCGGCTCGGCCGCTTTTGGGAATCTTGCTTGAAGGCAGAAAAAGCATCTCTGGAATGGCGGAATTTTACGTGCAAACCGCTTAGAGGGTTAATAAACTCAAACTCAGTTGCGCAACAGCTTGAGGGCTAGGGCTTACTGTGTCCATTTCAGTGTATATGACCATTAGGTGCTGAGGTGCATGAGCAGATGTCCCGATCAGGTGGTCAGTCTGATGCGAGACCCCAGTGCTTACGTCCCAAAGCAAGCTTCGTCCTCATTTATCGACGCATTGCCGTGGGGATGAAAGGCCGAGTCGACCTTGCCCAGCCCGGGAATAGAACCCGACCTGTGGTGTGGAAATGCAATAAACTCGACCACTGGACCACTGAGCCTTATTTACATTTTAATACAGTATAAAAAGGAAATGTTAACAAAGTAATTATCAAGAATTGAAATATTTTATTTTCTGCTAGAAGAGTAATATTAACAGGAATCACAAAAATTAAAAATGGTTGAAATTGGGTTTATATAAAATTATATAAATTACTCTTGTTTATCTTCATGCATAAAAAATTTTGCTCACAAATATAGTTCGACTAAAATATAAAGAACAATTTTCCCACAAATTTCTTCAAATATAGAAATTTTTCAGCTGTCAAAGATTTGTAAAAGCCAATGTCATATCATTAAACATTTTCTTCTTACAGTGATCTAACTACAAGTCAATAAGTTGCAAGCTGTGGCTCATTTCTGTCTGGGCTTACAATATTGAAATCGTTTTGTGGCGCACCATACCCTGCATCACCGTAACACTTTCAGTTACTTTGTTTCCAAACAGAATTCTGTTTTACTAATAGTGAAAAATACAGAGGGAAAACTTTGATTACGCAAAAGGAAAAGGGATTGTCTTGGTAGGCCGCTCAAAAAAACTGTTTGGAGCGCGCATGCTCGAGTCACCCATCTATGATCTAAGCTCTTCTAATTACATGACATTTGGTGACCCACTTGAAAACAGTTGATTATTTTGGGTGGAAATTTCCACGTTTTTTGACAATTTCTTGCTTTCACAACTTTTTTTTAAAAATGTGAAAAATTGGGGGATGGATTGTGTTGCACGAGGACAATGACCGGCGTACACGGTCCATTTGAAGCAGTTTCTAACAGCAAAGTATTATTCTGATACAGATTCTCCTTTTCACCTGATTTGTCTCCATCGATTTTCTTATTTCCTCAAGGAAAACTTGTTTAAAAAGGGAACCCCATTTTCCTCCCTAAAGGGGGTTTCAGGAAAAAGGGAGAATTTCATGAAGGGCCTTCCCAAACCCTCGTTCCAGAACCGGCCCAACAATGGCAGCTCCAATGGGGGTTGGGAATGCGGGGGATCTCAAAAGGTTATTGTCCGGAGAATGTTCTGTATGTCAGAATTGTTCTCGTTTAAACCCGTTTTTTTTTTTTGGGTTCCGTATTCCTTACCCTTTTTTAAACTTCAGTTGAACTATATTTGCTTAAGATCTATGGTTTAGAAAAAATGCTTTTAAAAAAACAAACAGAGTAAGCAAACAAATGATATCCTAAAAAATTTTCCTTCCACGCTCCCAAAAAATTTAAAAAGATAAACACAGTAGACAAAGGCATTTTCGTCTCCCCACAAAACTAGGCGGTTAAAGATAAATGCGTTGGCTTAATATTAATATATTGGGTTGCTCGAAAAGAAAATGAATTACCGATATTATTAAAATGATCGTAAAGTATGAAACTATTCCCAAATTTCGAATATGGGCTTTATAAAATAAACGCTATTTAGTCGGCGTTGTCAGTATTAATTATTATAGAATGGTTTCCCCGGGTCGGGGAGAATATAAATATACCCTTTTTTTTATTGTATTTTATGTTTATGCGAAAATTTGCTTTTCCCCAAAAATAAGTATTTATACGTTGAAGTTATTGAAAGAGATGCTCGAAGCCAGTCCCATTTCACCCTTTTAAAGCTATTTTCTTGTCGTATATACAGTCCCAAAAAAGTATTGGGACACTTGGCATGCATATAAAATAAAAATTTTAAAAAATTTTTATTACATCAAAACAAAAAAAAAATGTTGTATAACTTTTGATGTCGTATAAAGGACAATTTTGGGTATTATAGAATTATAATTTGATCTAGCTTTTCAAATATAATTAAAAAGGCCCACGGGAGTCAAAATAGTATTGGGACATTTTTTTAATGAGAAATTTAACAAATATACAGCGATCAATAAAATTTTAAATTTTCACACCACTTTTCTAAGACGGGGTTTAAACATAGCTTTAACCAATACGATTATTTATAAAAAAAGTTGCAAAAACCCAGGATATATCGGTTGGTGGGTGAAATCTTGTAATAAGTCATTGGAAAAAGGAAATCGGTTCCTTAGAAAAAAAAATCTTCAAATTGAGTAGTCTACTGTTTTGAACATTTTTTTGACAGGGTTTAAGAAAACAAATAGTGTTGAAAATAAGCAAAGATCAGGGTACAAAGATATTTAATGAACGTGAAGAGGTGGTTTGGGAAAACAAGTAATCTTTAAACCAAGAACTAGTGCAGTAAAAAAGGCCTTAAATGTAAAAAAGGTTCAAAAAACAATAAATCCTGAAACTGTCAAAAAAATTTAAGAAAAAATAATTTTCATGGAATACCCCAAAAAAGCCCACATCTCAAAAAAATAGACAAGCTAGGTTCGCATTTGCTAAAAAGTACGCAAACCCAACAGAATGTTGGGGTAATTTTGTTTATGAAAGCAAATATAACTTTTTGGGTTGAAAGGCAAGCAAAAACGGCGGAAAACACCAAGCGTAAAATTTCGGCCTACTATCAAATATGGAGGGGGAACCAAATTTTCGGGGGGATGGCAAGCTCGGTGTCGGGGAAAACATTTTTTTGAGGGATAATAAAAAATATGTCTATTTTTCTAAAACGAAAAAGGCAAATCGGCTGGGGAATTTCAGGAAATTTTAAGTTGTACCAAAATAATGATCCCAAACATAGTGCAGAATTTTTAATCATGGATCCTCATCACTGTCCCCATGTTATTAAAACTCCTTCACAAAGTCAGACCTTTAAACCCATTGAACAGGGGGATTATTTGCAAAAAACTATATGACGCAAATTTCTTTAAGCAGGATTTAAGAAAATATTTGGTCGAAGAGTGGGCCCCAAAACGATAGATTGATTTAAAAAGATTTCGAGGGTAAAAATTAAGGGTGGTCCTACAAGATATTACTTTCAAGTTTTTAATTTTTTTTTTTCTTAATTTATTGGGATGTGTCCTAATACTTTTTGACACGTTTTTTAACTCGATTTCTTTTTTATCAATTTTAACCATAATTCATTTGTATGGTTTTTGTTCAATTTTTTTTATATTTATTAAAATAACATTTTTCCTTTTTTTTTTTTGGGGGGGGGGGTTTATTTGTATGTTTAATAAAATAATATGAAAAAAACTATGGTTGTTGGGGGTCCCAATACTTTTTTGGGAAATTAAACTTCATGAACTGAAACCCACAAAAGTTTGAAAAGCTTAAGTGCTGGAAACCATTCGTGATTATAACATATTGTATTTGAGAAGTAATTAGAGGATTACATTGAAATAAGAGGTCGTTAAAGATTTCTCTAAAAATATCTCTTTTATGATTTATTACTCTTCTATCATTATTTTCTTTAAACTTTTAATGTTTTTATTTTTTAGCTGTTCTGTATTGAAGGAATTCTATGAATCTAGTTTATATAAATCTGTTTCGTGATTGCGTGTCTCAATGAATAGATAAAAATCCCTTTCAAACATATTCTTTGCAGAATAAATAATTACCCAACTGCTTTTGTTAGATATTTTTCTGATTCAAGATTAAGACGAAGAAAATCTTCGTATCCCTTTATTTACTTCGGAACATTATACTTATTTTTTTAAAAAAAAATATGCTATACTTGACTTAGAAATGTATTTAAAACCGTATTTTGATCTAATCATAGCAAGTGAATTTTATTTTTACTGAAATGTTGAGCTTGGTAAAATGAATTCATTTTTGCGATGATCTACACGAAGCTAAGCAAAAGAGCAATATTGACAAAATATCATTAATCTAATCTTTCAAAACAAATTTTGGCATTGAAGCCGAGGGATAATGGTTGTGAACTCGTTTCTGATATTGCGTTTGTCGAGTCGTACGTTCGAGTCCTTGTGCCATTAACGATCTACTTTGCATAGAAATTAGATCACATTAAATCGATCTAGGTGCGAAGTCCTTGCTTTGGAGCAGCTCAGGTATCGTCTTCGCCATTTAAGCGTGGTTCAAAATTATGAGGTCCATTGCTAATAGCACTCGGGTTGCTTCGAAGTGAGGCGCTACTGCCAGATGGATGTAATATTTATTCAGAGTACGTTGGTAATTCAGAAAATAAGTTCCATTTCACAACACACATACAAAAAGAAATATTTATTTACAACTAATTGTCAGTAAATATTGAACTACAGTTGCCAGACTGTTTTGTTACGTTGGCACCACCTTTGTTTTGGGATTTATTGTAGATGGGCAAGACTGTTTGGATGTCTTCGTTAAGGTATCCGACTACGTTCGGATACCTTAACCGTGATTTTGCAAAAGCGTATAAATGGATAATATTTATGATATATAGTGTCACTTAGATTAGAAAATGTATATAAAATTGTTTTAAGAATAGTATTACAATAAAAAATTATTTAAGAACAATATTTTGACAAAATATGAACATAGAATGATCCATTTTCAAAATATACTCCTTTTGCGAAAAATGCTTCTATTATAATAATATTTTGCTTGTATATAGCTCAAACCTCTGTACAGAGGCTCAACTAGAATTTTTGATATATATAACATAGAAGTGGGTTTATTCATATTTTACGACAACAGATGGGAGCAATTTTAAGAAACAAACGTCGATAATTATTTCAATGGGTGGTAACTCTAAAAATAATGTGAATTTTCCCAAAAATTCTGGGTTTAGCCTCTGTAAAGAGTCAAGCTATATACAGACAAAATAAATTTTTATAATAAATAATTTTACAAAAGGAGAACATTTAAATTGGTCATTCTAAGTTAATTTTCCGAAATGTTGTATTTAAATAAATGTTTTTTTGTCAAAATGTCTTAAAACAGTTTTATGCAGTATTCTAATCTAAGTGACACTAAATATCATGAAAATTATACATTTATGTGCTTTTTTATAATCACGGTTCCGAACGTAGTTGGATACCTTAAAGAACAATTGCAACGCGATTGTTACGTTTGGGTGACAACAGATCTGATCCCATCGTCATCCTGAAATTGCTTGCCACCAAGAAAGAACTTCAAGTGCTTGAACAGGTGCAAGTCACTTGATACGAGATCTGGTCATAAGGGAAGTGGTCGAAAACTTCCCATCAA
>BMAV01012304.1:83010-100161 GCA_019973955.1 Trichonephila inaurata madagascariensis | reverse complement strand
CCCTGCGACCGATCATTTGCGTTTGTTCGTTATATTTCATAGTAAACTTTGAAATTTTTAAATAAAATGCAAACCATTTTGACTACTATAGTGACAAAATGGAACGTCAGTACTGTCTTGCTTAATAGACTTATCAGGATTCCTACAAAATAAATCACGCACACGATCAATAGCGTCTTCTATCACGAAAATTTAAGGATACTTTCCAGTTTGAGATACCAATGTCCCCATCTTCTTTAAAGTTCTGTCCCATTGGTGCATAAATTTTGATGTCGAAGGGTCAACATTCCATTCTGTTTAAACACGTCGCTGTTCACGCGTGATAGATTTAAATTCAGTTAACCAAAGTACGCACTGCATCTTTTACTGTGGTGTCCACATCATTACTAATGAAGTCAGTGTGAAAAGTTTAACGTCTGCGATTGTTGAATAATGCACGTACGTGCGACTGATTGGACAAAATCTAAAATGTCTCGGAGAGTTTTCCAATACTTGGATGAGAAAAGTTTATTACATTCTTTAGGGTAGGTCTGTAATAAGAAGCCATTACTTTTGAATACTTTAAGTCCGGATACCCTGCATAATCGAATTTTTATTTTAAATTTATAATTAGATTTTGCTTCACGTTTATGAACAGTATGTTTCAAAACAAAGGTATCAGATTTCACGTTAATCAAAGATGAGATTGTGCTGTGCTACAGCAACATAACCCACACACTATGAAAGGATGTCGTTATAGCAGAGTTTAGATGATTTTATATATTAGTAAAAACAAACTTAACACAATGCAGATTAAGAATATAATCATGTTTACAGAAAATTTTCAATATTCCTTCCTACCATCGCAATAGATTCATAGAATTTTTCCAAATGTACAGTTCTCTCGCGGCACGTGTGCCTTTGTTATTGCGATCCAGGTGCCGAGATCGATGAAAAATATTTTAAGTGTTTTATATACCTTAGACTGCATGTATCCCTGAAAACTAGAAGTTCATTGTGCCGAATTTAAGACATCGTGGAAACTAACCATCTGGTCCTCCTCTACCAATTCAACACTGAGGATCAGCCCTGTCGCACATTTATTTTTAGCAGCAGCACTTGATGAATATGTCTTTAGCTGGAGTGAAAAATTTCCGTAAAAATACACAAGGGGTAACAATAAAACAGGAAAAATAAAACAAAGAATAAAAAAAAATCATAAACACCAGCAGAAAGTCAGTCAGATTGCTGTGCTTGTAACTTCTGTATGGCCCTCTAGTATCTATCGTAGATGTTTCCATAGACAATAGGGTAAGTCTTTGGTACTCAGCGTTCATCACGGAATTTTCCACGCAGAAAATACAATTTGGAGGGAGAAAGACCTTTAGTTTATGAAGGCGAACCACAAGACAGTCTATGCCGGTTTCCATCTTGAAGGCAGCCGTCTCAGGATTTCTTGAATCTCATCCCTCCGAGACTTATCACATATTGATTAATTTAAATAATTTTCATGGATTTTTTTTTCAAGTTATATTTATTACTTTGCTTATAGAAGTTTATTTTATTCTTACCAAAGCACTGTAAAACACCAGCGCCTTTTTTTAGCCAGATAATCTGCCCTCTCGTTTTCGTAAATATCACTCCGGGAGTGAACCCATTGTGAAAAAAGTTTACTTTCTTAAGGACAAAAACAATCCAAGACTCCCTTTACAATACTTAATTCTACGAGTTTCTAGAAAATCTATCGTAAAATCTACGATTTTAAAATGTCCACAAGCGCAAGTTCTGCGATTTCAGCGCACCATCCCGTGAAGAAGTCACTTTATCGTTAAACAAAACTCACGATAGAAACTGCAATATGCGTATAACGACAAAGCTAGTATAACAAAATCGTGTTTGATCACTCTGGTACTCTGGTCCTCAGGTTAATCTCAAATTCTTACAGCACAGCTTCTCCTAAGGCAGGTATGCTAATAATACGTTGTAGACCAATGTGGCTACTTAAGAGTACCAGGACATGCTCTAAAGAGTAAAATGCTAAATATAAAACTCTTTGTTCATGGGACATATACCTTTAAAAATCTCCAATAGATCTTGTATTTTTTGTGCGATCCTAATGAAAATATTTTAATAATTCTGTAGAGATACAAAAATGATTTTTTAGTTAAAAGAATTTGTTTTTCTGTTTAAGTTGGACATAAATTTTTGGCATTTCATAATACACGCTTATGTTTAGGTACCATTTTTTAAAAAAAGTATCTCTTAAAAATGTAAGATATTTTTTCATATATATAAAATAATACACGAAATGTAGTGAACTTGTTTTTTTCATAAAATATTAAGATAGTTTCTTTAAAAAAATTATAAAACTTTGTAATTCTGAAAAACATTTTTCCCTTTTTCACACATAAAACATTATTTTTCTGAGTACTATGCACTATTTCGACTAAAAAGAAATAGGTTCACTATATACGCAGGTATCCTGTATTGAAGTATAAAAAATTTGGGCCCCCCCCCCCATTGGGGGGTTTGGTGTTTTTTAAAAGTGTACTTAAAAGAAAAAAATGCTTTGGAGAAAAAGTGAAAAAACTAAACGTTTGTTTATATTTTTGTCAATTACATTTTTCATATTTTAAGGTTATTTTACTAACGAACATATACGTGGTTATGCAGTTTAAGATTCAGAAAAATATTCACTATTTTTCAATACTAAAACGGAAAAATCGGTGTTTTGAATGGTTATGATGTTCTGGTTCCTTTAACCGGAATGCTTTACTGTCGCATAAATTTGGGTGCTATTGTGCAAACTATGGGATAACTTGGCAGACGTCTGCTTACGAAGTCTGTTGGCTTTTCTTATTTTCTAAAAAGGATATGCATAGCAACAAAACTGACTGATGTTATTATATTATCCAACTTAAATTTCACACAGTATAATGAGAACTTCTGTACATTAGATCGGGATGATCTCTCTTCGTCCAAATGAACTATTTCAACATATAAGAATTTTTAAACTTCCGTCTAGAATTACAGACTACAGAAATAATTGAAAGAACTAATCAAGCTATTGATTTAAAGCTGTAGCAAAGGCTGTGTATTTGGGAAATGGAGAAGTTTACAGTTTAAATCTTACACATTACGTAAATGATCCGTGAAGTTGAAATGGAAATCGGATATTTTTCGTAAATTCTCCCGAAGAAGGATTTTTTTTAATGTGATTGCATGTTTCAACAATTTTTTTTAAATCGATATAATCAGTTCCAAAAGAACTGATTTTTCAAAAGGTTGCATGCGTAGAACTAAAATCACTACATCAATCACACAGCAAATTGCATTTACAAAGCAAATATACCCTGGATAACAGTTTTTGAATAAAGTTTGTAGTCAATCTAATACATTTTATTACCTTAAATATATTTTGCATTTTCAAAAAAAAATTACGAATGTTTTTTCTTATGTATGCTTAGTAAATGTATTTTAAAAAATAATTTTGAGCACATTAAGGATATATGTTATTCAATCCTTATTTCTTTTACGTTTATTCAATATTTAATTTTATTTAAAGTATGGGCAATAAGTACTGATGTTTTTATATATGCACATATTTTCCTTTATTCCTATATTTTAATTCCATAAATATTTACAATAAAATGTAATTTTAAAATATTTATTATTAAATAACGATTTGATACATTTTTTTAGTATCAATCACAATTTAAAATAGAAACTTAGAAATATATTAAACAATTTTTTTTTTCTTTATGCATAAGCTCAAATTTTTCTGTTTGAGATATCAACACCTTCCTTCCTTCCTTTCTCCAAGTACATGTTATATAAAATTTCTACGAAGTATTCGGTCATATTTTTCTCATCATACATTTATATAATATATGTATAATAGAATGACTTTCTCACTCATCACGAGATCTCTGGGACTATTAGACCGACAGACAGACTTGAAATTTGTCACACATGATTATTTTGTTAAGTGGAGACTTAAAACACTAATGAGAGTAAAATAGACTCCCAAGAGGAGGAGGGGGATGTTAAAACTGCTTTATAGAAGAAAAAAATCCCCTTTTAGGAATATTAGAACTATAGACTTGAAATATGGTTAGCATACTTCTTTTGTTGAGTCAAGTTTCATTTATAATAGGCTTTGTGGAAATCGATTACAGGGCAAGGGCTTACACGAACGTAGAACATAAATATACATTCCGTTTTAGAGATTCAAGTCCTGCCTTTTTTCAAATCGAGAGGCTAGGCTTGTAAAAATGCTTTGCAAACAAAGCGAAAGCACATTGCTGGGACTGAGATATCTGAATAACGTAAAAACATTATATATTGTCATAAATAGCATGGAATACCCACTGAAGTGGAAGGGTAACGGCTTGTAGAATTTAATTACGCTATACAGAATTCTATCTGGAACATATATTTAATTTGTATTTCCTCGACACGAAGGGATTCTGACAATCACGATTATAACAAATCCCTTGAACATAATAAGGTAACTATTTTTAGACTTCTTAGTATAGAACAAGTTCTATATCGCCTTGACGTCTTTGTTTATATTGTTTAATCGAGACACAATATCCACAGACAAAATGTTTGTGAAATTCTGGCCGATAAAGTACCGAAATAGCGTTTCCATCACGTATCTAATTTGAATAATGACTAAGAGAAAGACGCTTTCTATGGGTCTCTTTAATTTTATTCTCTTTGTCAGCTTAGCCGCTTAATGAATGAGCATTGTCTCGCGGTTTGGACACAAAGACGGTTTAATGAACCCAAATATTTTCCTTCGATGGGTGTTAAGCTGCGACATAAGATACCGGACATGATTAAAGAATATTTGGATTGGGAAAGTTTCGAAGATTTCCTTCGCTATCAAGAATAATAAACAATCCAGAGGATGTTTTTTATTGAAATGTTTAAATGGAGGAGCATTAATTGCATATAAATTAAAGTATCGGGATAGTTTAATTAGAACGTGTTACTTCTTTAAAAACAATCTTTAAATATTCTAGTTTTATATAAAAATTATGCAAAAAATTAAATCCCTGTAACTAAAAATGTGTGTGTGTGTAGGGGGTAATCAAAAATGCTCCAGGTAAGTCGTGCATAAGCGGTTAGATTTTTCTTAAGACCGTCTCATCTAAAATACGAGGGTAAATCATTAAGTAAGTCACAAATACAAATGGCAGGATTTAAAGTAATAACAGATATCTCCAAATAATGGTGATAGATGGCAGCCGCATACAGCTCTATGATATTCATTCGATATTGAGTAGGTTGCATTCACACGCATGCGTAATGCAGTTTCAAAAATGGCTATGGATGATTGTATGATAGAAGAGCAGCGTGCTGTGGTCCTATTTGTGTGGGCAAAAAGACTTGAATAAAAAATATTCATAAAGAAATTTACCTATTTATGGAGAGAAGAATTTATAACTTAAATCAGTGTACAATTGGGTGAAGGGATTTCTACAATTTCGTTCCAAATTTGTTGATGAAGATTGAAGTGGTCGTCCAGTTTTGAGTGCGAGAAAATAAACTGAGCAACAGATAGAAGAGTTGATCTGGGCTGATCGAAGATTGGCAATTGACAGCATCGCAACGACAATAGGATGTTCTCATGGCTTAGTATACAGTACAATCCATGATTGTTTGAATTTCCGAAGAGTGTGCGCACGTTAGACCCCTTGACAACTGACAGAGAAACAGAAACAAATAATCTAATGGTTATCTGTTTGGGTCCAGAGAAGCAACATCTTGGAGTCAAACAATTTTCAGATGACGGCGACGTTCAACGTGAAGTCCTACTGCGGATGAAACAACTACCCAAATAATTTTATGCAGCTGGAATTGGGCTCCGATAAAACGATGGAATAAATTCATCAACGTTGCTGGAGATTATGACGCAAAAAAAAAAAAAAAAAAAAAAAAAATTCCACGAGATTATTTTGTTAATTTTTTTTATATTATTATTATTTTTTGTGAAATATTTAATGACTTTCCCTCTTACATATATAAAAGTAAGCACAAGTTTAAGGGGGTTCACGTATGTGACGGCCTGTTTTTTAAGCATTTTTAGGAAACATTTTTTGCCGTCCTGTATAAAGATAGAACTTTAAGTTTTTTTATCATTTATTTATATGCATTTTAAGGGTAATATATAGCCACAAAAACATCCAATAGAACGTGAGTTATAGCGCTCTGAACACATTCACCTCGAAAAAATGGACGCTCACTTCCTCCACGATTTCGGCTGATTGGCTTATCTGAAATAAAATAAAAATTGCAGCACACTAATCTATACACTTAAAATGCACATAATGGACTATACTCAATAGAAAACATCAAAAATTGTACTTTTGGTAGACCTCTGAAGAAAAAGGTTCGAGTTACATGAATTTTTTTGTTATGTTTTTGTTATAAAAATTAGTAATATTTTGAATTTTAAAATGATCGTTGTCCATTTGCTGCGTATATATGTGCTGAATCTACCCTATAAATATTTGAAGTCATTCGGTCAAAACGTTCTTGAGATATGATGGAGAAAAGTTTGAAAAACGCGCTTAACACGCGATTCAAGTTCGATTAAAACAATGGACATCTTAACTTACCCTCAATCGGCAATGCTCTTCAAAGCTAAACCAAGACTAAAACAAGTTGACGAAATATTGAATAATTTTATATATATAGATATTTCCTTTTAAACCTCTACAAACTTCTCTATACTTGTATGAACGTATATTTGCATAGAAGGGACAATGGTATCAAACCGACTGTACACAATGGGCACGGCCTACGATTACCAACTCAGCGCTCCGAACAGTTGCTCTTCTAACACCTTCTTCTTTATAACGACTTTGAATTTTAAAAAAATCACGTTACCACTGTTTTTTAAACATATTAAGGAAGCACTTTATGAAAAATTTTTTTGATTTTTTGAACCCATCACATGGGTGAGTCCCCCTTAATGCCTCTAATGAACTCAATGGAGAACACGTGATTGACCTTTATCATACGATCGTCAATAAATTGCCCCTTATCAATATATTTGTATTAACTTCTAGAAACAAATACAGGTTTTCGTAAAAAATCATAGGTGATGAAACAGATTTAAACCATGTGAAAAGAATTAACAAGGTTACGGGAAAGTGTCACACACCTGTTTAACTTCTTATTCGATACATTTTACCTCGTAATAGAAAGAATACATTTAAAAAATAGGTTTGTAACATTTTGGTCAGTCTCTATCATATAAGCAAAAATAATTAATTCATCAGAAGAGTATTATTAAAAGGTATTATTCATTAACACAAATTTCTCTTAATTAGATAACTGTCTATTTTTATAATTAATTCTATATCTAATACGAAAACTAATCAGCTGTTAAAAAGTGCAGTGCAATTTTATTTTGCATTGAGAATTTTTTAAAAAAATAGGAACGTTAACAAACTAGGGATCTTACTACTAATAATGAGTTTTAAATTATTAATCATGTTTAAAGAGGTTAAAAATTAGTTTTCTGTTGGTATTGCACAGAGTGAGATGTCAACGTGTGAAAGTGACGTTGTTCAATCAGTGAACATGTCTCAAGAATTGACTTTCTTTGGGAAGTAAGAGGAATATATCATCTTGCTTGAAGTATATATAAATTCAATCAGTTTTACATGAAACTGTAAAATTACTTAAGCCCTATCGATTATACAATTATCATTTCAGACATTTTAAAGGTAGCTTATTAAAATAAAATAAGCATTTAAGAAAAAATAATAAGTGAAAATAAAAGTATAATAGTAATTGCAATATGCCTTTAAAGGACAAGAAGGTATATTGATTCAATAAAAATTCAAAATTACTTTTTTATGAGACCCATTTATAAAGGCTTAAAACGTAAATATGTTCTATCAGTTTAAAATACACTACTTAAAAATGTAATCGGGTGTGATCGAGGAGATCGTATTTAGTTTTTATTTTAATTAAAAGATTTAAAAACAATCTAATGAAATGTTTGAACTAAATGGGGAAAATACAAGAAGAGAAAAATTACACTTTTAAAAAGGGGAAAAAAAACTTTTAATTAGGGCATCTTCTTTAAAAGCACAAAATCAAATCACTGTTATTTCTGTCAGAAAATTGTTTTAATTATCTAATTTGTCTCATACTTCAAAGAGTTTGAGACGCGAAAACCAACACATATTGGAAGAGAAAAAAATCTCGAGTGAAAAATAATGAAATTTATCTTTGTACGGAACACGAAAACAAAGTGAATTAATACATTCAAAGAGATCGCTCATTAATGAAATATTTTTAAGAAAATTCTTTTAATGTAAAAGTGTGATTTTAAAAAAGAATGCTACTGATTGAAAGTTGAAAAAATTACATTTAGAAGATCAAATTCATAACCATTATATATATATATGTCAGGCTTCAGACCTGCTAGTAAATGAAGGAAGTCGTCATCTACAAACATCAGTACTTTATTATCGTCCATGCATCACCATTCCAATATGGTGGCCACTTGGGACCTAATCGGACGGAACAAAAGGCAGCATCACAGCAAGGAGTCACCAACCTCTCTTAATTATTCTCTTATCTACGTCAGTACTACGCTGGATGTTACTGGACATATGTCTTGCAAAGCGTGCCTCTATCCCTTATCATAGTAAAGTGATGGTTCTTGTGTAAGTAGCAGTCCTGGATGAAGAGCAAGCAACTTGATTGGTCGTTTGAAGGTGGAAAGAGGGTGTGGCTTAGAAGTGCCTGGAGACGAAGTCAAAGTGGAGAAAAAGTTCTTCCTTGAGTGGCTGAGAGCCTGCTTTGTGATTGGACGAGGGAGATGAGTGAAATGGCTCTGGATTGGCTGCCCTGAAGTTGTTGAGAGAATTAAAGATTTGAAAGGTTGCCTGTGTGGGCGCAGAGAATGATTGAGAAATAAAAGAAAATATAAAATATTATATTAGAGATCTACGTTAGTGCCCTCAGTCTATCTTAAATAGTCCTATTCACCTCGAAATCCCTACGCGGCTGTAAAGAATTCGCGTTATTTTTTCCTACAAATAAATATGTGCCTCTAGCGTTTATTTGAAAAGGGATTAAGCAAAAACGCTTTCTTAAGACAATACAAGACCTTGTTTATTGCTTTTTAAAACGGTTATAGGTACCAATGGTTGCTTATATATCACAATTTTTTATACTTTGTTTAGTGTGTTTCTTTAATAACATTTCAATTCCATTCACATTTAGTTTTATATAATTCCGACCATTATAACATTTCATAAAAAAGCTTCAAATAATTTTTTTTTTGAAAAATATTAGGATATTTTGCTGGTTTTTAAATCTCAATTTATACAATCGTCCCTAGGATGCATTTTTTTTTATTTACTTTGAATACCATGGATGAGATTTATTGATGACTACCTTGACTCCTTGTAGTAATTTTTGAATAGTTTTCATTTTCGGTTCTCTGCTTTCATATTACTTAAACTCTCTTCTTTAAAATTTCAAAACTTGTATGTAACGCGAGATAATATTCAATTTCATTTTTATCTTCCAGTGCCCTGTCTCGTTCCGACGACACCTAACGGTGTTTATCACCACTTCCAGAGAGCTGTGGCTGCCAGGGAGGAAATATCTCACGGGGAAGTCGTGATGCTGACATGTCTCCCGGGCTTTCAGCAAATGGGACCAGATTCTCTTAGATGCTGGTACGGAGATTGGGCTGTAGACAACCTTCCAGAATGTGTACCAAGTAAGATACTTGTCTCTGTTTGGGTCCTAGGTGAAAAAAATATACATTCACAAATAAAATTTACAGTTTACCTTTCCTTGGAAGAAATGTAATGACGAATAAGGTGGCACAAAGTTTTAATGGGAGCCGGAAACCTCTATACTGACAATGTTGGCTGTTTTCGATGTAACTTTTCTCAAAATCTGTTCATGTTTGAAAATTTCCATTCAATTAAAGTACACCTTTCTCATTATACTGAAATTAGCTTTTAGCTAATTTTGAATATCAAACATATTGACATTTGACCCCTTTTTCACACAAAAAAAAGTTTGTAAACATTAAATTTTTATGTTTTTTACAAAACGTTTATTTTAGTATATATTATCATTATTATAAATACATCAGAAAAAATTTACCTGCCTGTGAACAGTGGTTTCTCAGAAACGGTACATCGAACATCCAAATTTACATTTTGAGATAAATTGATTTTAATGTACACAGTGAGATTTCTAATCGGCTAGGAAATAAAAAAAATAAAAGGCTCAATGTACAATAAAATACACATGTTTTGGTTTATATCAGACGTTCAAACTTTTAAGCAAAATGAAGTACTTTGCTTACATTTTTCACCATTCAAATGGGCATAGCCCAGTTTTAATGATTATTCAAAAATAGGTTTCGAGGGCTTTTAATTAACCTAGAGTTTAAAATAAGGCATTTTTAGAAAGCTTAAAATCTATACAATTTGAAAATGTATAAATCTCAAATTGTCCAAAAAATAAGATTTTATCTTTCCAACATTTCTTAATATTCAATACATACACCTTTGAACTTTGTCCAGGTGATTCTAGTCTTTTGCTCAACAGAACCTGCTCACTTTTTCCTCTTAATCACTTTGTTGAACTAAGTGACTACCTGAAATGTCTTTCCTATGATAATACCAGAAAAATTCACCCCTTTTGTAAAAAAATGTTGGGGCCATCCAACTTCAATGAATCAGATTCTGGGATGCATCGGACTTTCTAAGGGGGACATATCTTCCGATCCTCTTATTATTATGTATTTTTTGATAGTCAACAACCTTCTGGAACCTATCTGCCATATGTCAGAACTTTCGAGGATAAGAAACAACAGCAGCATATTCAAAAAAAATATAAAAGTACTTAACTAAAAAACATGAAGCATATTTTCAGACAATTAACTCAGTTTTCATGTGAACATGTGCTTATATGTTATAGTAATATATTTTTTAAAATTTCACACAGAAAACTCTTTAGATAGATACTTTGTTCCATTTAATTCTCAAAATTCATGTAGCACTTAAGATATAGACATGGAACACATTTTATGCAAGAGAACAAATAGAGCAGACATAAAATGAGTAGGATGCATAAATATTCTGTTCTTATATAGAAGTAAGAATATAATATTTATGTTGTAGTATTTTTCTATTAGGAAAAATTGTTTTAATTTTTTTAAATCATTATTTTGCTTTAACATTACGTGAAGGTATCCATCAATATATAAAATGTATCATGAGAGGAATAAGATAATTTTAAATATTTTAATATTTTTTTCTATTTTATTGGTTTTATTTGAAACTGTATCGCTTCACAAAAAGGTTATTGTTAAAAAAATATGTAGCCTTTTAAAATCATGTTAGTTTACTAAAAATAAATCTATTTTTCTTATAAGGCATTATTATAAAGTAACATCGGTATAGATAATTAATGAAATCCCAAGAGATACTGTGATTTGTGCAATTACCATTTTTTCAATTTGAAGAATCGAGACAATAGGATAGCTGAAGTCGAAATTTGAAAGGAACATAAAAGAAGTTTTTGAAAGGAGCATAATTTTTTAAGACAGTATTATTTTTATTAATGTAGAATTAAAAAAAAAATCTTTTCATAATGCTATTATTCAATATAGATTAAAATATTTACCTTTACGTATCGCTGATCATTTACTTTTTATTACCAATGTTCGATACTTTTAATGCCAAATGTTCACACAAAAAAAGTATTTGGATATAGAAAATGCATTACTTTGCTAGATATTTTTTTGGAATACATTTTTTAAACATATCTTCTAAATCTCTTGTAGTCTCTCGTGTAATTTTACAGTGTTTTATTACAATATCAAGAACTATAAAATGAAATTTTTTTGAACTGTTCTTAAAAAATGTGACCAGGAACTGTCACTATCCGAAATGTATACTTTAAGATCACTTACAATAAGAGAAGAATCACAATTCTCATTTCAGTTATAAATATGTTTTTATAAAAAACAAATATTATATGTACATATATTTTACAATATTTACGAATGTAGATATATATTACAATATTTACATATGTACATATGTATGTGTAGCATTTACATATGTATTTTTTCGTTCTATCTGATTAATTTCAACATAAAATAACAAAATACCACGCTATCAATTACTGGATTTATCTAAAACAGTTAAATTGTTATAATAAAAAATAAATTATTGTGTTTGTGTTAGTGTATTTAGTTAAATACTTTTAAACTAATATTTTTATGTACATGTTTAGATTCACCCCACACATCTGCAGAATATTTTATAGCTCAAATTAATTTTAAAGGACCTGCAGTATTTTAAATTAACTAATGATATTACTCTTTTGTCGTGTGACGCTCATAGTACTTATCACACTTTAACATAGAACTTTACCTTCTATTTATATTCGTTGAAGTGAATTAAAACGTAAATTTTAATCCTACACGAATTTCAGTTCATATTTTGTTTCCCGTTTCATAAATACCTCAGTTTTATTCACGGTACATAATTCGACCGAATATCACGCAAAAGCAGTTCTCGAACCTTCTCAAAATGTCCCTTGAACCATACTAGTTCTCCTTCCTTTGTTCTGAGGACGAGGTTATCCATGGTCCTGTTGCGTATAACTGTCGACCTGTTCAATCAATCTCATTGGCTGATGCTTCGTCACACATCCAAAGAAGTTGTCTGGGTAACTTATGATTGGCTTGAGGATTAGAGAACAAGTGGATGAAGATGCGAGTTGCTGACGTCAGTGAAACTATTTACCCGAGTGATACTGCTCTGCAGGTTCTTTGTCAAAGTTCATTTAAGGAGCTAATGCTTTAACAATGTGAATGGATTTTCACCATCCAAAATACAATGGAATACTTATCCGCTTTTCGTTACTGGTATTGTTTTGCAGCATTATTAATTATTTATAAAAATTTATTATAAATTTTATTGAAAGATATTAGCGTCAAACATTTTTTCCTCGAGTTTGAAAATTGTGTTTTAATTGGATATATCTCGTTAGCTTAGCGGGGTTATTGTACTTAAGGATTAAACTTCACTTTTCCGATAAGTAATTGAAGTATAAAGAAAAAAAAATACATTTATCCCTTATTTAATTAATTTTGAAGGAGTGAAAAATTGTAAGGAAGCTACTGTTGAGCGTGTATTAAAGTATATGAAAAAACTAATACAAATAAGGGTGTAAATTTTGAGCATTTCTCTTAAGTTAAAATCTGTGTTTACTTTTAATATTTTTTATGCATATTTCTTACATGTAAGTAACGTTATAATGAACATCAAAGGCTATTAAAACTTAACGAAAGTAAAAAGTGGATAAGCGTTAACAGGTACATTAAAATATTGCCAAAAGAGCCCAAACGCACTCATGCCTAAAAAAAGGGGGGAGTTATACTAAATACTTCTTTTAATAAATGTTTGTTAGCCTTATTGAATACTGAAGAATGAAAAGTATTATGTGTTTATGTGTATAATATTCCTATAATATTGCTTGTGAGTAGTAATGATAACTGTAGTAATCCTGTAAAGTCGTGGAGAGTAGTATTAATACTGTAATGAAAGGCAGTGCGTTACTGGTGGTAATGATTATTGTAAGGCAGTGCTTCTTAAACTTTCGATATTCGAGACCCAATTTTCAATCATAAATTTCCTCGCCTCCCCCCTCCGCTACAATAACAATGTATTAAATGCAGTAATAATGTATAAAACTTTGACGCTAAAGCTACAATACGACCTTACTTATAAGCCGTACAAATTATCAAGTATTACATTTTTTATACAATTTTGTATACGATAAGCCCATGGAAAAATATTAAACATGTTCTTAACTTAATATTGATATTTAGTATTAAATATATTCTGCCGTACTAATACATTTTCAAGTATATTATATCAGAGTCAGTGTGTAATTTTTATTATGTCAGATTATATTTTGTTTTGCTTTCCTTTTAGTAAATTGATAATTTTTAAAAATCTTTTATATTCTACTTTACGATATGCTCGAGCCCCCTCGTAGGTTTATCACGCCCCCCAAAGGAGGTGCGCCCTACAGTTTGAGAAACACTGTTGTAAGGTTGATGATTTTTTTTCTTATGGTGGATGTTACGTACTGATGAGATTGAAGAGACAGTCTTGTAAGTTTATCCAGTTTATTGCACATATTAAACATATATCGTTCCAACATAACAAGAAGCAGACAAGAAGGCACAAACACAGAAGAAAGAATCTACGACGCTACGCGCTGCAGCCGGCGACATGATTGAAGGCACAGACAAGGAACAAGGGTGTATTTCCAGTGATCTCGGTATTTATACTCAGTGGGAAATCACATGATATGGGGGTGGTTGTATGTAGTTCCAAAAATCCCCGTTAGGCGGGTAGTTAGTAAAAATAATTAAACGATTCTACTGTAGAACAGGACCATAGAAAAATCAAAAGCTATTAAGGAATAAATTACTGGGAATTATTATATGTATATACAAAAATAAAAACGATGTCATGCTCCTAACAGATTAGTAAGGGAAAAAATTCAAACTTAAAAAATAAAATCGATATTAACATAAAAATCTAAAAGAAATTAAACTAAAAGTTTTCAGAATTTTAAATACAGCAACTAATAATGCAATAGAGTCGACATTCAATAACCCGGTGTCTGGATAACTCGGCCACTCCCTTAAAAAAGCCGTGGGTAGCCTAGTGGTTAGAGCATCGGACTTCAGACCGAAAGGCCTGAGTTCGATGTCCGTACCACCAAATACCCTCCGAGTACACACGGAGTACGTGCTCGTTAAATCAGTGGGTCCGAAAGTCTTGTGGGCTGAATCACGAGTGAAGGGGACTGGAGAATATTTCCCTCTTCTTCAGTTCCATGCCTAAATTGTGGAGGTGGAGGTAGGTGGTGACGCCATCTATCTCCCCTTTCAGTAATTTCGAAGAGCTAATTCGTACTGTCACCTGTATGGTGCTCATGGCCAAGACCAACGACAGGCGTACTTCTAGTCCCTTGCCGCGATGAATTTCGTGGGCCTCGATCTGACAACGTCAGACAGGTGACATTAGCCACAACAACTCCCTTGAAGGTAAGAAAAAAAACGTCGAGGATACCGCACAAATTGATAAAATTTCTAAAGGGAACTAAAGGCTGCTGAAACCACGCTTCAGTCTTTTGAACAACATGGTGAGTCGGTAATGCACTTACTTTTCCTTCGTTGTCTTCGTGATGAAGCAGCAAAACGCAGAACGCATTTCATAAAAAAAAAAGTAGTCAGTTTTGCAAAGTAGGCTACTTAATTCTCATTATATAGACAGCTTTATGTCTTTATAAAGTATTTTTCCGAGTTGCGTAGGATTAGATAAATTAGCGTATTCTATGTAATCATTAATTTTCATATTGCAATGTCCTATGCCTTCGTAAAGTACGTACTTTCCCTTTTTTCCAAGGGTATTTGGGCAATTTATTTTATGCTGTAGTCTCAAACAAACAATACATACAAGTGCAGTACAATATTTTCTGAGGAAACACTCACACTCTCCTATTTTTTTAAAAAAAATAATCCATTCTCGATACCTTGGCATTTTCACAAACTCGGCCATCCTTTGGTATATTGTATATGTTTGGTATATTGTATATGGCCTCTATTGTATATGTTAGTTGTGTTAGCAATATTTTAGGGTACAACTTCCAATACTACAGTTGTGGATATTAGGGGTTTTTGTAGATATATGCAGCTCTTGTGTCTTTTATTTCTAATTTGATAAAGGGGTTGTTTGTACTTTAAGTTTTAATTTTTCGGTGAGTGGGTGAGTGAATATTAACGTCGCACTCTTCAGCTGCTCGGGGCCTTTTGGTGACGGACCTCGTAGTTTTGAACCATAGTCAAGTGACAAGGATGACACCTGAGCTAGCTTGATTAACAGAAGATGAACGTTTTCGATGATATATACAGTTTTTTACATAAAACTTACCTATGCAACAGTTTCATTTTTTGAAACTTTATTACACATAACTTTTGTTATCGAAAAAAGAAGTACTTCGAAGATGATAAATATTTTCTCCCTGATTTTTTTTATTTTAGGATTTATTTTATTTAACAAGTAATGTAAAAACATTTTTTTAAGTCAATTCCTACTTAGATCAACAAAGGTAAACTTTATTTTAGTTACTTTATTAAATAGTTAAAATTAATACAAATATATATATATACATATGGCAGAATCACAACATTAAGTGGTTATTAATTATTCATTATCTTTAAAGTATCGTATTGTAATCAAAAACAATCGTGTCTATAAAATTTCAGTTCAACTGAATGCTTTAAAACGAGAGAAAAAAAAACTTTTCAAGTTTTGACACAAGTCACCAAAAATGATGCCAACGTGGCTGTATTTGTACTTATTTAAATAATTAGTTTTAATGAACTAATTTTTATTAATTAGAATTAAATTATATTGTATTGTCATCCAAAATAATCACGCATATAAAATTTCAGCTCAATTAAGCGCTTTAAAATGTATTTTATTAACGATTGAAAATTTCACCAAGATAAATCTATACATATAAATAAAAATGAAGTGTCTGTTTGTAATTTGAAATTAACAGCTTTTTACTAAATGCATTTAAAAGTATATAAGGCACTTATATGAAAAAATCAATTTTTAAAATTTTTGTCTGTCTGTCTATCTATCTGTTTGTTCCGGCTAATGTCTGAAACGGCTCAGCCAATTTTGACGAAACTTTCAGTGGCAGATAGCTAATGTTATAAGGAATAACTTAGGCTACTTTTATTATAGAAAAAAAAATTAGCATTCCGCGAGAATAAAATTAAAACCAATGAAATTGTGAACAATATCCGTTTCAAATAGGAATCATTTATTTCAATCAACAGAGTCAAAGGTTATGCATCCCTCTCACCCCTTGCTTGCAGCAGCTTCCTTTCATCCGGTCCTCACCCTATGGACAGTGTCAAAGGTCACGCGTCCCTCTCCCCCCTCCCCCCCCGCATGCAGATTCGTTTCACCCTACTGTTTTTTAGACCTGTTTTGAACTGACTATTGATAGAGAGATAGTTCAGTAAATTTAAAATTGTATATAGAGAAATTGTTCAGTAAATTT
>BMAV01012304.1:67997-83000 GCA_019973955.1 Trichonephila inaurata madagascariensis | reverse complement strand
GTTCAGTAAATTTAAAATTGTATATAGAGAAATTGTTCAGTAAATTTAATATTGTATATAGAGAGATTGTTCATTAAATTGTGAATATATATTGTATATTGAGAGATTGTTCAATAAATTCAGTATTGTATATATAGATTTAATATTAACTATTATTCTCATTACGGGCGTTATAAATTTTTATAAAAAAATATTTTTATCAACTGTTATATCTACAGACTTAAAATTAAGCAAACATATGGTTTTTTATTTAGTTTAGATATGCAAAAAGCTTCTTTTTGCTTAATTTAAAATTCCCGTAAAATTAACTCATTAAAAACTCCTTTAGCCTTCAATCTGTATTGTTTAATTTTTCAATTCACCCGTGCGAAGAACGGGTATACCAGCTAGTAAATAAATATATAGAGAGTGTGAGCTAATATTAGGGATTGAAAAATTGTGTTGTAATTGGTGTATAAAAATATCCTTTTTTATTTGAAAAAAAAATAAAAATTATGCGATACTTGCTAGCAAAATGTTTACAAATGTTCAAGATATCACAATCTGTTTTAGAGCACAAAATCAACAAACATATAGAACTAAGGTTGAAATTAAATAAATAAATAAACATTCTATGCGAACTTATTAGGACTGCAGTAATCTTCATAAGAAATAACAAACTTTTTTCCCAGCACTTCGTCCAATTCACATAAACCAACACGAAAGATCCGTTTCCATCTAACCTATTTCTCTGTTTACCCTAGAGCCCTGCGAATTGCCCATTATTCCCCAGGGCCACTACCTGAGTGGTTACAGACCGGGGCTAACAGTATCCCACGGATCATCAGTTGAATACGATTGCAAGGCAGATTACGTGAAAATCTCAGATGAAACTATTCAATGCTTGGAAGGATCACTGAGGCCATTTTCTCCCTCTTGTCAACACCATTCCCTCAAAGTGGACTCCATCATCTCCCCAGGTTAGTAGTGATGGTGCCTTTTTTTTACTAAAAGAAGAGTCTTTGGAAGAAAATCTACTCTAACTATGCTTTTTTTATTGGTTAGATAAATTGCTATTCATGTCTGTTATTTTCATTCTCTCTTTTCTACATCGTATTTTTTTTCTTTATTAAGGGAAGTTGGAAACCTCTCTCTCTCTTTATATACTGATAATGTTAAATTGGCTGTTTTCGATGTACCTTTTCTCAAAATCTGTTATATATACATGCTTGAAATTTTTCATACAATTAAAGTGCATATTTCTCATTATATACTGAAATGAGCTCTTAACTAAATTTGATTTTTTTAATAAGTTATGGAATATTTTATCAAACATTAAAAAAGTTTGACCAATTTTTCACATAAAAGAATTTGTAAAAATTAAATTTTTGAGTTTTTTACAAACAGCTCATTTCAGTTTATATTAGCCATTATAAATATATCATTAAAAAATTACATACCCGTGAACAGTAGTTCCTCGGAAAAGGTACATCGAACATCAAAATTTACATTTTGCGATAAATTTATTTTCATGTATACAGTGAGACTTCTAATCGGCTAGGAAATAAAAAAAATAAAAGGCTCAATAAAAATAAAATCTGCATGTTTTGGTTTATATCAAACGTTCAAATTTTAAGCAGAAACGACGTATTCTGTTTACATTATTCGCCCTTCAAATGGGCATGGCCCAGTTTCAACGGTTAATTAAAAATAGGTTTAAAGGGCTTCTTATTAGTCTAGAGGTTAAATTATTGATTTTTTAAAACGGTTAAATTCTATACAATTTGAAAATGTAAAAATCTCAAATTGTCAAAAAAATGTGATTTCAGCTTTACAACACCCTTTAAATATAATGATATATTATTTTAAGTTTATTGTATCTCTCTCTTTCTGTCTGTGTGATATTCATTTCTCTTTATGTGATAAGAAAGTTATTTTTATGAAAAAAGTTATCGTTACGATCTGTGAAATATTCAAAGAACTATTCACTGGCATTACAGAAATTCTTTCGATAAAATTCCGCAGCAATTTATGTATGATACTTGGGGATTTTATTTTTGTTAATAGTATAAAACAAACATTTGTGAACTATACAAGTTAAAATTTTGTAACAAGTATTGAATAGTTTATCCAAATTTAATATATTTATAAAGTTAAATCTTTTCGTATGCTTGATAATAAATCATACTTTGGACAATTATTTAATTCCTGCATATTTTGAGAAAAATAAATAATTGTCATGTTCTTAAGAATTTTTGTTATAAATAGTATAAATCACACAGATAAATTTTGATAAAATAAAGAATAGGAAACGGTAGAAACATTTCAGATATCAAGAACCCTTTGAACTTAAAACTTATCTTTCATCAAATTAATTTTCAATGAAGCTATTCGTAGCAATCATATGCATTTTAATTCTGAAGCATGTTATTCAAATTATGACTGTGACAAAATAGGTAAAGATATATATTTGTGAAAAATGACTTTCATTCACAGATTAGTTAACAAGATTATGTAAACACTGCTTTGTGTTTTTTTTTGCTTTTTTTCTCTCCTAATTAAAATTATGAACAATATTAATGTCTGTAAAGCCATGTTCCATAAATATATTAATATCTTTTTACCTACCTTTACATTTAAACGGCCTCACCAAGCCCTACTTTGTACCTTTTTCAATGGTTTTCAATTAATAATCTTTAGTAAATCCGAAATACATTTTATTGAATGGATATTCGTTGAAAAAAAGGAATGATTAAAATTCTAACAATTGCAATAGAATTGTAGCGTATTGAATTTCAACAGTTTCAAAAAATGAGCAATGATACATATACCGGGTGTCCATAATTGAAATACCCTACTTCAAAATTGTGTACAGACGAAACTATTGTTCAGAAAGTTGTAAAATTCTGTGTACGACATAAAGAAGGGATGGGAATTTGTTTGAGCGAATAAAAAAAATTAGTTCAAAATTTCGCCACTAGAGGGCATTTTTAATGGAGATCATATTTAGCATACATTAATACTTAGCTTACATTTGTAACAGTTTAAAAATTTTCTTAGAACAATAAATGCTCAACATGATGACCATCATTTTCAGCTACTATTTGAAATTGTAAGATAGCATGTACCACCGTTGACCGCAGTGTGTTCTGGGAAATGTTAAGAACATGTCGTGAAATACTGTCTTTGAGATCAGGAAAGCTCTTGGTTAATCACAACTTACCAGCTGTTTTAAATGGCCCCAAAGCCAAAATCGCATGGATTGAGGTCAGGCGTTCGGGGAGGCCACAGATAACGAAATTGGCGGCTGATCACACGTTCTTCTGTGAAGTGATGTTTGAGAACGTCCTTAACACAACGTGTAATGTGTGGAGGAGCTCCATCTTGCATAAAAATTATGCGTGAAAGGCACTGACGTGCTTGCAGATCTGGAATAATTTTATTCCATAATAAAGATGCATATCGCTGTCCAGTGATAGAACATGTTACTGGACTTCCAGCACCTAATTCCTCGAAAAAATATGGACCAAGAATAAAAGACGCTGAAAACCCACACCACACCTTTACTTTTGGTGAGTGTAGCGGAACTTGTAAGGTGGAATGCAGATTACCTGTTTCCCAAATTCGGCAGTTGTGAGTATTCACCGAACCGTCCAAATGAAAGTGTGCTTCGTCTGTCCAGGGCCATTCTGGATCAACTTCTGAAAGAGCAAGAAACTGCAGTGAGAACAGATGTTGAGTCTTGAAATCATGTGGAAGCAATTCCTGCACAAGTTGAAGCTTGTATGTATAGTAACGGAGGATGTTTCGCATGATCTTCTGGACAGTTGAAGGAGGCAAATCCAATGCTTCTGCCACACGGCGAACACTTGTACTAGCCTGCACGTTGGATGCTTTGTCCTCTTCCACCTGAAGTGCAACTTTATTGCTTCAGCAGAGAAACAGGTTTTCTTCCTCTTCCAGAACGAACATTCAACGATCCTGTTTCTTCAAATTTGGTTACCATTAATCGAAGATTTTTAGCAGTCAATGGACCTTTTCGCATCCCCTTTAAAGTCCGAAATTTCCGTAGAGCAACTATTGCGGAATTATTGTTTTGATAGAATAACTTTACTAACAACGCTCGATCTGGTAAACGTAATGACATTCTGATTAGCAATAACGAGCACACTGAAAATAAACTAATCTCCCGTGAAAGTTTATTGCTTTTATTACAGTTGCTGTGAGAAGTTGAAAAATTTGCATATTTTCGTCTTCCTTCGTGTAAATCCTTTGAAAATTAGTCATCGAAGAAGTTTAATTAAAGTTTGCAGTTCATTTTAGAGATAGTGTTTTTTAAGTGTTATTGTGCTACCGTGTCCTGTGGATAAAAAAGCGATAAAATACGTATAGAAAACCGGTAATAAACGTGGCCTTCATTCAAAAGCGCCCTCTAGTGGCGAAATTTTGAACTAATTTTATTTTATTCGCTCAAACAAATTCCCATCCCTTTTTTATGTCGTACACAGAATTTTACAACTTTCTGATTGTAGACAATTTTGAAGTAGGGTCTTTTAATTACGACCACCCGGTATATATATATTTACAACACTGATATCTATTGATGGACTTATTCTTGTTATCATAATTCACAATACAGTACATTAAAAAATTTTTTAACTTCATAAGCATCACAATAAGGAAAGAATAAAGAAATTCATAAATATCATAACTACTGAAATTCTGTTTTTTACAATTATTCTTTTTTTTAAGCAATATAATATATTTCGATAAGTTTTACTTCTATATAAGGTATAATTGAAAGTAATATGAAAACTCTCCTCTTTTTTAATTTACAAAGGTCTTACAATATATATAATTTATTGATGAATTTAGTACTCACGTATTTCGCATAAGTACCTTCTTATCTTTATACAAGTAATTCAGTGTCGAGCTCTAAGTTCTGCCAATGACATGGTGTGGTAGTTTGGAGAGGGGTTACCAGTTCAGATCTCATCCTCGTCACTTGACTGTGGCTCAAAATTACGAGATCCGTAGCTCTTGTTTTTTTTGTATAGTATGAAATTAATATATCTCACTTATGTACGTTATTCTCAATGCATTGCTTCTTACTTACTTTACACTCGATACTTATACATTTTTGTTCTCAAAACACCACAATAAAACAGTAGCCAATTGGAAATTTATATTATGAAGTGTGTCTGAATAGTAGGGATGTCTCTCTAACATGGAATTCCGTTCCATTCTGTTATGCAAACAATCTCTTCCATAGAATGTGACTTCAAATTTTAGCAAAAGACTGAATTCAGTTACTATGTCAGCTGTAATTAAATCGGGGTTCGTAACCGTCTAATTACAAGGTCCCTTCATAATAATCGTATAGAGTAACACAGTGATTTAGCGTTTAATATTTGAACTAGGTTTCCTCTATTCCATTTGTGGTACAATTTCATAAACATATTACTCATCTACGAATACTGTTAGGAATGTTAATTAATATGAAATAAAGAATAATTCTTTCATGATAGAAAAGAAGTACAATTTTTTCATTGGAAATTAAGTTTGTGTTGTTGAAGAGAACTAGTTACTGTAAAACGCAGTTCGTTATATGCATTTTTATATTACTCTTTGAATTCTAAAGAATCGAAATTCGTTCTCAGTAAATAATATGTTTATAGTTTTCACATCATGTATAGTTTTTATTTCTGTGTCTTGGTGAAATTTTATACTCATCAGCCTGTATTTAATCTTTAACTATTTACACGCCTTAAAAAAACTTTTGCGGTAACCTTTTGGAAACATCTTCCTTATAAAATGATGCTCATAATAAAATACATGAATTAATTATACTCTTTAACAAAAAAACAACAACAAAAGACTAAATAATAGTGTATCTAAAAATTTGTTAAAATCTCCATCACTTTTTGAAGTGATAACTTCTTTAGGTGCGTTTTGCTGGAGAGTGAACTTGAATGACGCATTTTAAAAAGCCAAGCATTGTTACGCTCAGGTTTGTAACGATTGTAACAATGGTAACAAAACTACTCGTAACAATATTATTGAACCATTTGGGTTTAGTGAGTCATGGAGAAATTTGTGCAGCGAAATGCAGAGCAGAAACTGGACAAATAATTCTAACGGTTACTATTTATATTTCAACAAATCAAAGTGTAGAGAAAAATTGAATCCATTCACAAAAATTTAGTTGCCAACACTGTGAAACCGGATCAACTCTCTTCTGAACAAATTGCCTATTATTTTAAGTGGGGGTTTTAATGTCCAATTTTCAAAACACAAATCAAAACTCAATTTAATTATGTCAAATGATTCAAAAGAAAGCACGAAAAAGTACGGAACAAAGCTGGGCGGAGTTCTTTTTTTAGATATTTAAATTTTGAATCTAAAATATTTATAACATATTTCTGCTACCATAAACCTATTGTTTCCTTCTTAGAATACAATTAATTCACAAATATGATTGTACATTTCGCAAAAAATATTACTTTATGAGTACAAACATAAGGATAAATAATTTTATATGACAATACAAATATCCCCTTGTTTTTTTTTCACCTAACTAATCCCTGAAGTAACATTGTAATATCTGAAGTTATCACTTCTATCGTGTGATCATAAACACACACACTCTTTATTTTCTAAATTTTTTTCAAGATTATCTGTACGGGTTTTTAATCACACTTTTTACATAAGTTTCAATGAAAAACGATAATATTCGCAAATGACCAATCTTCAAAATTCATTCAAAGACAGACAGATTAAATTGCCTTTGAAACCATCTCCCATTATCGTAACTATTCAATTATCTATTTTCTATCAGACTTTATTAACTTTTTTCTATTATAATTTTTTCTTAGATCTAGATATTTTTTCTCTGAAAACAATCGCATCTATTCATTCGAACTGATTTAAATAGAATTGTTTAAAATGAGGAATCGCATTATTGACTTACATTTGAAAACTCGAAATAGTTAAGCCGCAGTTAAGTAATCGTAGTGTTGCTGGCCTTGAGTGAAAAAAAAATTAGAAATTGATTTTAAGTTAAGATACCTATCATTTTTATCAATGCACTGTATTTGCTGATTAAAATTGAAATGGAAAAAAGGGGGAGTCCAATTTCTTTTAAAAAATGATTGGTTATAAAAAGGTTCCTTTTTATTTTATAGAATGTTTTACCCACATTACGAACACTGAGTTACATAAACGCTGCCCTAATTTAGGGCAGCGTTTCTCAAAGTGTGGGATGCGCCCCCTGGGGGGGGGCGTTACAACTCTTCGAGGGGGCGCGAGCATATTGAAAAGCTTCAAACAAAAGATTATTTTAAACAAATTATTAATTTACTGAAAGTAAATAAAATACTTTGCGGCATTATAAAAAATAAAATACATATTTACATTGATATATTAAACTTATAACTGTATTATTGCTACTCGATGTATTTTATAATTAATTTAACAAAATGCTAAGTTAAGAACAAGTTTAATAATTACCATTGACCCCATGGGATTGTCATATTTAAAATTATATACAAAAATTAACATTTATCTTGACAATTTGAATGGCTTATAATAAATTCCATAACTGCCTTTTAAAAATTATGCGATTCGCTTCCCAATGCCAAATGTTTTCAACGTAGGCATGTGCATGTGTGGTTTTGGGAGGGGGAGGAATAAAGAAGCAAATAATCTGAAAAAAATTAATCGTTCGCAAACATTGTCAAAATTCTTTTATTGAATTAAAAAGCCTACGGAATAATTTTATGAATAGTATTGCACAGAAAAGATCGTACTTCGGAAAGACGTATGTATACGTCTGGGGAAATTAAATCTTTGGCTGAGCGAAACGTTTATATACGCCGATGGCACTAAAGAGGTTAAAGTTGTATCATAATTTCAGCATCAAAGTATAGTATTATTTAATTCAATACCTTATTATTGAGTGAGGGGGGCGCGATGAAAATTATTATTGAATATTAGGTCACGAATATTGACTTTCAGAAGCACTGATTTAGGCTTATTACTAAGTACACCAGAGGTACTCAACCTTTTTTCCCGCCGGTCCGCACACATATATCAGATATGTCATGCGGGCCACAACATGAAAATTGATGGAAAAAACACCATAAGACAAAAGCAATACCGTACACTTCAAATGTGGAATATTGATCAAAATATTTAAATTCATTTTTGGCTTGTAATACTGCATTAATCTCTATCAAACATGCATAAAATACTTTCTTCGTTTTTATACATTTTTTACTGAGTTACGGGGTAGTTTCGGTTCCCTTTCATTCATGACCATACATACAAAACAGCCAAGCCGTTTAAAAAATTTTATTTTTTTTTTCTTTTGACAAAACCTCTCTTGATTTTATTTCAAACATTAATTTATCAAATGCAGAATGGCAGCAAAGAGGAGTTTTTACTAAATTCCAGACTGAAATCAGTATTATTTGTTTATTATTAAAAATCAGTTTCACCCCCATAAAATGATCACTACTCCAGTTCATTCCCTATTTCACTGTTATTTGTTATTACTAACCACGTTACACAGTTTCAAATAGAAAATAAAAAAGTCCTGCAATTCACATCCGTATGACATCGACATTAAAATTGGTCGATTTGATTTCTTGATTGAGAGGATTTGCCGCTAAATTTTTAATACATTATTCTTAAATAATTGATTTTTTTTAGGGCAATGGACCATGAACGGGCCACTTAGAAAAGCCTGGTAGGCCACATGCGGCCCACTTGCAGCAGGTTGAGTATCGCTGAAGTGCACGGTTTTACTTCATATTTACCCTTAACTGCCATTGGCGTATAAATCAGTCTCGCTCAACCCAAGAGTTAAGGACTCTGTACGTATATATACGTCCTTTTAAAGTACATTAAGGTGCTCTAATGAAAACTAGTCTGACGGCTTTGGAATACATTAAAATTATATTGGCAGTGTTGGCGAAGAATTTGCATATTTCAGAAATTATTTTTTTACATTTGTTATTGCTAAAAATCCAATTTCCCACAAATAAGACATAAAAAGTTGTAACAATGTTTCTAAAGATTTTTTTTTTGTTGTTTGTTGCTAAAATGGGATAATCCCCCCTAATTTTAATACAAAATGAAGTAATAAACTATTTCGAATGTTTTGAAATAAAATACCCATTATTACAGAGCAAAATTAATTCTTTCTCTTTATTGAAAGTTAATTCATACATATACAGATGTATCCGTTAATACGAATAGATTGCGAACACAAAGAATTTATATATATATATATAAATTAGGTTAAGAGTACCAGAACATGCTGAAAAAATTAGAAATCAAAAATAAGACTGCTTATGAGATATATTTCTTCAAAAATTTCCAATACAACTTAGATTTTTTGTGATTTAAAAAAAAAATATTTTAATCATTCAGTAGAAATACAAAAATAGTTTTTTAGTTAAAGCAATTTTATTTTTTTCTTTAAATTGGACAAAATATTTGAGATCTCATACTACATGCGTATGTTTAGGTACCATTTTTTAAAAAGGTATCTGGTAAATATGTAAAATATTTTTTGCATATATATATAAAATAATTCCCAAAATATAGCGAACCTAATTTTAGTAAAATGTTAAGCAGTTTCTTTATAAAGCTACGTAATTTTGAAAATTTTTATTTTTTCCCCTTTTTTCACACATAAGACTATGTTTTAAAAAATTATGTACTACTTCGACTAAAAAAAACCGGTTCACTATATGCACAGGTATCCTGTATAGATGTATAAAAATTTGGAACTATATAGTTCAATATATTTTTTTTTTTAAAAAAGTGTACCTAAAAGCAAAAAATTATGCTTTGGAGTAAAAGTGAAAAAACTGAACATTTGTAAACTTTTGTTTTCGTTTTTGTCAATTATTTTTTTCATATCTTAAGGTTATTTTGTCATAGAATGTATAAGTGTTATACATTTTTAGATTCAGAAAAATATGCTCTACTTTTTATTACTAAAAATGGAAAATCAATCTTTTGAATAATTATGATGTCCTGGTTTGTGATATCCCCTACCTGGGGGTACCATCTCTTAATCTACGTGACCTAGATTGTGGGAGGTAAGAATTAATCACCCAAACTAGCCATTATAAAACAAATTTATTATTATCCAACTATATTGACAAAGCAAGTTTTACTAAAGGAAGGAAATCAGGAGTGATATATCGTAACCTAAATTCTATGTAAATAAACGTCCGGAATCCTAACCGCTTAACTTTCAGTAACGTTATCCATTGAATCTCAATCTTCCTTAATTTCTTTGACTCGCTAAAGCCCGTTCTATAATTACGCTTCTAGGTTTAAATCCTTACCATCAGCCCACGGCGTTCAGCATCTCAGCTTCCTTTCTGCTTACTCTTCACTATTACAAAATCTCCACTATATATCTACTAACTAATCTGAATATCATGGTTTCTTCTTGAGAGGATTGGCTGCGAAATAACTCAATGCTGGCCCCAAAGATTCCCCAAGAGGATTAGTAGGAAAAACACGATAAAGTCCCGTCACAGGTTCTCTTAATAATAAAAAACTGTCTTTTCTAGTGCTGTCACTTGGTCAATAGGAATTTTATGAATAGTTTATTTCTATAAAACGGCCGAATGATTCATTTCTGAATTGTTTCATCTTTTTTCTCAAAGTAAAATTAATAATTAAAAAAAAATAGTGGCTCGGTGGTTGAGAACACTGCTTTAAAATATTGCTTTCAGGTAACCTCTCTACACCAACTATGCCATGATATGACAGTTTAATTAATCTTTCATATCATCCTCATATTTCAGATCTAAACCTCTTTTCTCATTTGTCTACAAATAAGAAATTTGAAGTAGTTTTTCTATTTGTTTACGTTGCCAATAGAAACAAAATTAATAAGCGTATTTTTTGAAATTTGTAATTTCTTTTAATTATGTTTCCATTTTATTAATTGCCATACCAATTTAGAATTATTTATGCATATTCCATTTTATTACTATTTTTTTTTTTAATTTTTAAGCCTTAAACATAGTATCAAATTAAGCTTCGATATAGCGGTGTTTCTAAGCAGTATTTGATTTGTTCGTATTACCTTAATCTTCAGAAACTCTTAAAAATATTTATTCCTGCAAAAATTTCAGTGCAGAAATTCAAAAGAACTTTAACTTTTTTCAGGGCATAGATATACCTGTCTCACTTACTTTTTGTTCAAATTGATAAAGAAATTCTCTGAAATGAAAGGGGAGAATACTCGGCTAAAAATACGATCAAAAGAGGTAGATGGATTTCTCAGTTAATGACCCAAGTTTCTTTCATGCAAAGAAAAAAGGAGTGTCAAACTTTTGAACAATTCACGCATTCAGCTAATTCATTCGTTACTTATTAAAGAAAAAAAATTATTCCAGCCATTCCACAAAGACTACCGTGCAATCAATCTTTTATAAGTTTTAAAAACATTTAATTTTGTTCATCTTAATTTTAAGGCTTATTTCAACAGACTTAACGCGCGCGTGCTCTTTTAAACAACTTGATTGCAGTGCTGTTTAAGCAAAGAGTAGAATATTTATTAATTCTTTTTGTAATCAAATAAAAAAAATTGAAAATCAAACCCTTAAAATCAATTAGTTTCTAAAGGTTTTCTGGATTGTTTCCATTAAAACTGCCTTTAATTTTTTTTCGCAAGATCTTTCGTCTGGTATTGTAATTTCATTGATTTGATTTTGTAATTTAATTGATTTGATTTTGTAATTTCATTGGTGATTTTGTAATTTCTTTGATTTGATTTTGTAATTTCATTGATTTGATTTTATAATTTAATTGACGATTTCGTAATTTCATTGGTTTGATTTTGTAATTTCATTGATGATTTTGTAATTTCATAGGCGATTTCGTAATTTTATTGAGATTTTTTAATTTTATTGGTGATTTTGTAATTTCATTGATTTGATTTTAAAATTTCAGTTACAATTTTGTAATTTCGTTGATTTGATTTTGTAATTTCATTGACGATTTTGTTACTTCAATGACGATTTTATGATTTCATTAGTTCAGTTTTGTGATTTTTGTTTGTTTATTTGTCCTTCTTTTTTGTTTTATTTATTTCAAAAAGTCCTGTGTGATATTTGTAATGCATGAGGATTTTTTTTTATCTGTGCTATTTCATTTAGATTGACCGTTGAGGTATCAGCACTGTCATACCAATACTTATAAATTACGTAAATAAATTTTGCTCCTATACTCGGAGAAAAGGTATGCTGATGAGATGCTATACGATACATTTTCTGGAATACAACGGCGATCAAAAGCTTTATTATGAGCTTTTTACCATGTATTATTAGTGCCTGTTTTCTTTCGAAATACTAAGGCTTTCCAAAAAGACATATTTTCACTTACAGAAGAAAGAGAGTATGGTATTTCTCATATATACGGATAAATAGTTCCTCTAATACCTTTGCGCCTTTTTTGGATCATTTGTAGTCAGTGCTAATATGTATTGTAGCCTTGGAACATGCAGAGGATTAGCGTATGACGTATGTTAGGCGCTGTGCATTATATTAGGCATGGTCTTTATGTATGAGTTGTGACTAATTTTTTGCAAACAATTTACCTATATTTTTAACCGTTCCTTTATCATTATATTTTAATGTTACACGCGCAAACACACACACACGTAGGTCTAGGTTTGATAATTTTACTAAATCAGTCTCAAATAGAAAGACACTTTATTCAGGGGCGACGAAAATTTATTGTTGAAAAATAATCCTTGAAATGCAGGATATAGCACTAGAATTCGCTTAATAAACCTCAGAATCTCTTCTCACATTCTTCAATGCTAAGAAACAACTATCAATGACTAAAAATACGAATACGTGATGTTTAAGGTTATTCGCAAGCTCTCACTCGATAGTAGCAATTAATCGCTAGTCAATTCTTGAACAGTCAAAACAATATTGACTCATCTTCAGCAAGCAGCCACTATTTAGTCTTCATACCTTTTCCCGAAATATCCTCTTACATTATAGATCGTGATGTTACTGGATTTGTCCTGTAATTTCCAGAAGTATCCATATGGTCGCCAACTCTGCAAAAATGACCCCAAACATTGTCACCAAAAATAATGCCAACTTATCTCTATCCCCAGTATTTCGACAAACTTCGATTGAATCGTCATTATAAAGTAAAGATCAGGGTTGCTGGCGAGTATTGCAATTAACATTAGGTTGTGAGTAGCTTAGTGGTTAGAGCATCGGACTCCAGACCGAAAGGCCTGGGCTCGATGCTAGTGCCACCAAATACCCTCCGAGTAAAGTCCGGCGTATAACATGCACTTTTAACACAAAAAAATAAGATCGAAATTCACCGGTGAGCGTCATACAACAGATATAAAAATAAATTTAAAAATAAAAATAGGAGAAGAGTATAAAAAAATAGACTTTTACATACATCAAAATACTATTTCTTTAAATAAATGACATTTCTAATGAACTTGAAGGGGTATAGTACTAGAAGTAATCTATTTTTTTTTTTCAAAAGGTTATGATATCTTGAATAAATTACTTCAAAACACAAGAGAAATGCACACATACGCATTTCAGGTTTCACGGCGAATCTATATATATATAGAAACAGATGTTTTTGTGTGTGTGTGTATGAAATCGGATCACTCCAACATCGTTCAACCGATCACTATGAAAATTGGCATGTATATATATATATTTGTGGAGAAGGTTTTTATGCTAATGTTTTTGTTGCAGTACCCCACCAGGGGGCTCTACAGCATGTCAACTTCTGCACCGTTCAATCAATCGCCATGTTGCCAACATGTTTACTAAAAATGATGCCAACTTGGCTCCATCGCCAATATTTCGCTATATTTCCATTCAATCGCCATTATAATGTAAGGAACGGCGTTGATTGCGAATATTACAATTTTAACATAAAATAAATGCAACAGAACGTAACATTAACGTATTACATATCGAGATATAAATTATTTACACTATTTTAAGCGTTTATTAGACAAAATATGTAACAATGTGTTACTATTGGTGAGCAGGCTGGAAGTGTTTTCAAAAATCGAACCACAAAAGAGTTACGGGGCGTAATAATTAAAAAAAATATCTCTTTAACAGCTATTACTGACTTAAAATTTAATAAATATGGTTCTTTGTTCAGCTGTGATATGTAAAAACCTTTTCTTTTCTTTTTTTTTTGTTTAATTTGAAATTCACGTAAAATTAACTCATTCAAAACTTCTTTATCGTTCTTTCTATATTGTTTAATCTTGCAATTCACCCGTGCGAAGAACAGATGTACCAGCTAGTGTACTTTAAAATTAAAATATGCAGCTTGAAAGTATAGGTGCACGTTATATGGCGGATTTTACGATAAGTACAAAATAGCTCTGCAAATACACTAGAAAAATAACTTATCTTCAACAAAGCAACATATGTATTTACTGTAAGGTGTGTTATTCCGCTGAAATCAAAGTCTTAGGAACATTTAGTAGAACTATTCGAGAGTCATAAATAATTAAATAAGGCTTTTGAGAATTCAATTTCTTGTACGGTATAGGGGAAAAAAAACACATTAACTTTTTTTGCTCCACAATTTACTCAGTTTCGCATTAGCTTTCTGAAAAGAAACATTTTAAATTCGTATTAAAATAGAAAAATATTACCAAAACCGTTCGAGGATAATTGACTTTTTTAAGTGGCTTTCGAATAACACAAAGCTTTATTATTTCAAAACATTAAAAACGCATCAAAAATCACTTTTTAAAATCAACTTAAAGGAAATTTTGAATCTCAGCATCAAAAGTTCCTCTTCTGAAAATGTACATTGTAATATTTTAAAGTGGAGTTTGAGTGGAATACGGTTAAGCTATCTTTTTCTTTTTGGATTTTGAATTTAAATCTTATTTTTATACTTTTATATTTATTAGAAACATCAAAATACATTGAAGTGAGTTTTATTGACATTTATTTCCAATGGAAAAAA